>JARYGA010032991.1:0-67998 GCA_030545235.1 Helianthus tuberosus | reverse complement strand
ACAAAAAGAAAATATATTGTTTTTGGAAGTAAAAATATATTTTCATAGTATATTTAGAAGATATATGATTTTTGGGAAAAATATATATTTTCGGGACAATACATTATTTTGGACAAAATGAGTTTACAAATATATTTTCTAAAGTGAGACTTGGAAATATATTATTTCAGAAATTACAAATACAATAATACAAATATACATGTATGAAATACCCCATCCTTGGGAAGGAAATACGAAGTTAAATACTTGAGAAATATTAATACAGAATTATTGTTTAAACAATTATTCCAAAACTAAATATAATTTAAGTTGAAATATTAATTATTTTGACAAATAATTATAACTCGGAATAATATAAGAAACGTAACTCAACAACATTAATACTAAGCAAAGGCACGACCCGTCCGTCTAATAGACATTAGTACACTGTAGGTAGTCATGTTCGCTGACAGAGTTTGGGTTACGAGCTGAGGACGCAATACTGTGAGTTCATGTTTCCCCCTTTTCTTTAAACCGTTTTGTTTATTTACTTCGGGGGTGAAATACATGTTACAAAGGGATTACTTTCAATACAATTGGTATGGTTAGCCTAGGAAAGAACCATAGATCATGTGATTGGGTAGGCGTATACTTGAGGCCATCAATCCTCTTGTAGGATCGAGGGGCATGAGTGATAGATCTATTTGGGTGTAGCGAGCCCACACCCATGAGGCCAGGGTGGCCCATAGTGGTGACTATGTCTTCCAGCCGGAAGCCCGGTGCAACTTTGCTAGGTTTGAGTCTTCCTACACCGTCACACATATCAGTGGCCTCCATTGGTGATCTTTTCCTTGTTTGCTATCATACCGGGACTTTCATACATACATTGAATACAAAGGTTTTATACATACTCACGAACACATGAACTCGCTCAACTTTTTGTTGATATTTTTAAACTACATGTATTTCAGGGAACTAGTGGATCTGGCAAGGGTATGCATATGTTTTCAAGCTGTGTTTAAATAAAAGATGTCATCCGTGGTCGTAGAGTTTAGAGGTGTATCCTACTCCTGGACGGGATACATGTTTCTAAGCTCAGGTTTATTTAAAGTCTTTTGTGGAGTCTTTATGAACTCAGTTGAACAAGTCATGGTTTGTAACTAAATTCGGTATCGATGTTTTCAAGACAAGTATGTTGTGATATTTTCTAAACTAAATTAATGGATGAATGTCTTTTGGTTTCATCATATAGCATTGTTATGATTGAATGTTATGGTATTAAGAAGTCACACCAATTAACCACGCTTCCGCAAAAGACAGGGTGTGACACATGACTTATATCTACTGTAAAATTATTAAAATTTATTTATAAATTCAGTTGGTAACAAGTCCTAGGTGCTAAATATGGGTTTAAACTATACTATGCGCCTAATTAGCGTAAAAATCGATAATTGACGATATTTGCGATGTTTATGTGATTATGAGATTTTGACCAGCCTTGAATGGTAAAAATATTTTATTTTACATATTAAATCAGTAGAAAAGGTTTGGCATGTTAATTATATGTAAATCACATTTTATTAGTACAAAGGGCATTATCGTCAATTATGGAAATTTATACAAGAATTCAAAGTTTTGGTCAGTATCTAATCTGACCCGACATTCCAAAAATTCCTAAAAATGATATCATAACAGTAGGTAATGAGATTGGTGTCAAAATTTATGTTTAAACATGATTTATGCATGAAAGCGTAATTTAATTCTATAAAAGTTAAATTTTACGATATCTTGCATAACATTAGTTTGAGACCAGAAAATAATGTCAAAATAATTTAGACATGTTTATATATCAGTAACTAAGTTATTTGCATGCTTACATATTCAAAAATCTCATTTTTAGACCATAAGGGCATAATGGTCAAAGTTAAGCATAATAACGGAAACAAGTAAATAAACTCAGATTACTAAGGGACCATGTAATATAACCTCAGAGGGTTATACTACTATATAATATGGTCACAAAAGAACCTTAATGCATAAAGAAACTAAGCTAATTCGGGTCAGAACTGAAAGTCAAAGCAAAAGTCAACTTTTGTGACTTTTGGTTACGAACCGAGCCTAAACTCAGAATTATCGGGTCGAACATGTCTAGACATGTTCTAATAATATTTACCAAGTTATTAAAGTGACAAAACATATTTTATTGCTTCTACATTATCAGATATGAATTTATTTAAAAACTGACCCGTTTGACTTTTTATGTTAATTACTTTGACCCGACAACTAATCAAACGTGGTAATTAGGAGGTGCCCTTTTGAGGGATTATCACCTATCTAATTACGATCACCTAGCCACTTTCGTTTCGAATAATGGCTGGACCGATAAAGTTTAAACTAAAGGTCAAAGCGTATTTACGACAACTTTAACTTTCGGTCTTTAAACATCTAAAAACCGAACTACAGAAGCTAAGAACACTTACACAAGGTCCTAGCACGGAGTTTGAACTTAGAGGAGACTCCTTTAGATCCAGGAAGCTCCAGAGAAGAAGTGATGAATGAATTTTGTAAGTGCAAGTTCAAATGTGCAAATAAAGCACCTATATATAGAGAATTGAGGGACATTGAGATTAATCCAGCTGTTAAGGAGTGATACCAGATGATTACAGGTGTTAGGGTGTCAGTAAAAACCATCAACAAGGCCTTGGTTTCGTGAAAATGGCATGCAATGGCGGTTTGAAAGCTGCAACATGCAGTTGTCTAGAGTTTTGGACGCCGACACCTTCTTCGCAGCCCGCGTAGGAGATAAGGGGTGCCTACGCGCCCCACGACGCTCCTTGTTTCCGGTTAAAAAGGTTTCTAACTTGGCAGTTTCAGTCCCTGATCCTTTAAAACTTCAAATAACTTTCATTTATAGCACTTTTGACCCCCAAACTTTGTTTTTAAATATCTTGGGACATATATCTAACATTGTTAAGCTTTCGTACAGTTACGAGATCACCCGAAAGGTACTAGTTTCTCTCGTTGACGCTTTTAGTCCCTTTTTCTTGAAATCTTGCATAACTTTTAAATAACGATATCGAAACCTTATATAATTA
Organism: Helianthus tuberosus; assembly: GCA_030545235.1. Lineage (NCBI taxonomy): Eukaryota > Viridiplantae > Streptophyta > Magnoliopsida > Asterales > Asteraceae > Helianthus > Helianthus tuberosus. Next base: position 64,924 of record JARYGA010032991.1, on the reverse strand, counting down.
TCATCTAGCATTCTCAGATATATAATTGGACATTACGAAGTTCCGGGTTCGTTAAAAGGTCACTCAGAGGTAAGAATTAACATGTTGACACATTTAACCCCTTCGTCTTATAAGTTTCACTTGTTTTACACAAATGGCTTCTCATGCCCAATAATTCAATCGAGTTAAGATTGCGAACATCGTGCAAGGTTATTTAAAGCATAGTTTTCACATATTGACACTTTTAGTGCTTCCACACACATCTTTTCACTGTTTGTCGACTTTAGTCCTTCAAAGTCAACTTATTACATGTTTAGGGTTTATGACACGTGTCTTCACTTTATTGGTCATGATTTTGCGAGGTGTTACATGTATTGGATTAAAATCTAAGTTACTTTCTTGTTTATTGTTATGATGATTGAATCTAAAAAATATGTTGTTGTTGGATTCTTATTAATAAAGTTATAGTGTTATATATATTTTGTAACATTGCTAGTTACATTACTTATGTTGGGTTATTGTTAATGAAGTTTATTTTTGATGTAACAATTCTCATAACAATTCTTTGCGTCTTCGTTACGAACCTCCAAGATCTAGGCCTTTTTTATGTAACACTATGTAACCGGGTGTTAGAAATGTAACAATCGAAGAAAAAATGCATGTTATATTTTTCCGTGTTACATAAATAATGCCCGTTACAGAAAATAAAGTGCATTGTTACACTTTTTTAGATTATTGTAAAAATAGAGTGTGTTGTTACATTTTTTCCAGGTTATTGTAAAAATAAAGTGACTGTTACAGAAACAAAGTGTGTTATTACATTTTTTTGTGTTAGAAATGTAACAATCAAAGCAAAAATGTCTGTTACATTTTTTGTGTTACAGAAATAATGTTCGTTACAGAAAATAAAGTGCATTTTTACACTTTTTTAGATTATTGTAAAAATAAAGTGTGTTGTTACATTTTTTCCAGGTTATTGTAAAAATAAAGTGACTGTTACGGAAACAAATTGTGTTGTTACATTTTTTTGTGTTAGAAATGTAACAATCAAAGCAAAAATGTCTGTTACATTTTTTTTTTGTGTTACAAAAAAGTGGTTGTTACATGTGTGACGTAAAATTGACCATGTAAAAATTATATGTTACGTTTCTATGTAACATTTGATCATATAAAAATTATATGTTACGTTTCTATGTAACATTTTATGTTACATAAATAAAGTGCGTTATTACAAATGTGGTGTAAATTGATAATTAAAAATATATAGTACATTTTTATGTAATACAAATGATATAGGTAACAATTTTTGTGTCAGTTACATCTAAATATAAAAAAGAAACAAAACATCTGATGTATATAAAAAATGAAAAAAGAAGAATTACATCAAAAGTAAATGTATGAAAGAGAGTATAAAAAACATTAGTTTTGCTGTAACATAATTTTTTGAAGTAACTTGTTTTGTAGTACCCCTCCCAACACCCATATCCATTACCCATGATAGCAAATTATATATTTTTTTTGTGTTGATACAAAGTGTTTTTTTTAATATCCTAGATCCATTTATTTTTACGTGGGTATTTTTATATAGAAAAAATGTTAACAAAAACATTTTAGTTTTTTAATATCATGTTACACTTATAACACACATAGTTTATGTAACATATTTTCACAAAAGGCCTTTCAACAAATTCTATAGTACATGTATTTTTTTGACGGTTTGTACATTGGGAATGCCAAAAAGTAGTAGTCATTATGTTTGATGTAGGGCTTGGCTTTTTTATTTTTTTTATAAAAATTACTTTTCGATGTGACAATCTAATCTAGTGATAGTTGTGTACGGGGGACATATGTTTGTACTTTACTTTATACACTACCACATTTTTTTATTAATCCGATGTTACTTTTTTTTGAAAGGAAAACTTCATTAAAAAACACCCAAGCCCGAAGACCGAGCCGGGAAACAACAAAACAACTATATAATTACAAATTTACACCAATCGGACCACGAAATAGGATTGCAGTTAATTCTATGCTTATACCACAAAAAACCCAAAGATTTAACGTCACTAAAAATAGAGTCCACCTTAACCTCCACTGCCCAAAAAATCGCCTTGTTCCGAGCCAACCACAGACACCAACAAATGATACTAATGATGCCTTGAAACACAACCTTCTCCCCAACTTTAAAGTTTCCAGTTTTATGAAGATCCAGCAGGTCTTTGAACTAAAAAGCGAAGATGGGAGGGAACCGACACCAAAGACTGATTTTCTGCCATAGCACCGAAGCCTTGACGCACGAAATGAATAGATGGTCCACAGTCTCCTCCTCGGATCTGCATAAAGGGTAAAGACCATCGCCGACAACTATTCCCCTTCTACGAAGCGCGTCCGAAGTGGGAATTCTACCCATTTCCGCTCTCCATACAAAAACATTGCACTTGATCGGAATGCACTTACATCAGTCTAAAATGTATCTGCTGCCATCAGCCACGATGCTTTCCAACACACTCCTAGCAGAACTAACGGTGAAGAGGCCCGAATTGTCACCCAGCCACTTCCAAGAATCGATATTGTTGCTCAAGGAGACCGAAGAGAGGTCCGCTTTTAAAGCATTCAATTCCCTAGCTTCATCTTGAAGATCCGGGTCATGCTTCCACAGCCATTCTCCAAGCAAACGATCTTGAACCGAACATGTTTTATGTTGGGATTGAACCCTACCAGAGGAACAAATAATGAAAGCCAAAACCGGATCACATTAGTGGATTCACAATAAGCAGCAGTTTACACTAAGTCTTCTCCCTTGAAAGTGATTATAACATCTGATGGTCTTACATCCACTGCCCGAATACAACTGCTGCTGTTCTTCTAACTACTGATGAAGCCAGAAGACTGCTGAGAACTAAGCACTGCTGGTACTATCTACTGATGACAAAGCACTTCCCAATCAAGGACTGATCAACCTTGAGGAAAGCACTGACATAACGAGAGAGCAGTAGTTTAGTATATCATCTGTTTCATGTATAGTCAGTAGTTAAGGTTTAGCAGTGTTTGTATAAGACCAGTAGATACAGGTTGTTAGACTGTTAGACGTCGCTTTCATGGTGACGTCAGCTGAGATGCCTCAGCGGTTTGGATTGTCTATAAATGGAACAGTACTCTGTACTGTTACATTTGATCGTTTTGAGAGAGTTCTTCTCCTCAATTCAATCCTTTCATCTTGTGCAATCCAACCTTGGAGTATCAGGCTGAGGGGGAGTTTAGTTTGTAAGCATGCTTTGTAATCTTTTGATTGACTTTGTAATCTTTCGATTAATGCAAATCATGTGTTTACCAAAACTATTTTCTTCATTGATTGTGTTTACAAAGTTTGTTGTTCATTTCCGCTGCACTTAAATTTCTGTTCATTTCTGTTTAATTTGTCCAAATTATACAAATAAACACAATCAAGAGAGCCTCCGATCCTAACAATTGGTATCAGAGCCTGGACAGTCAAATTCGATCTAACAATCAATTTGACATAACAGTTCGGCTCATAATTCATTGATACTAAGGTGAAAAACAGAGTACCGAGTAAACCATGTTCAAAGTGGTTATTCAAAAACTCTGTAAATCAACCAAGATGTCATATGACACACAAATCTCACACAACAAGTGATTTCATGCACAAGACACTCATGGTTTTAGATCTGAAAACATATCTGTTAAAACTATGGGATTGTTTCTTATTTTCAAAATTGATTTCAACTGTTGCTGTGAAATCTGTGATGTCACTGTATTAGATGATAAAGTTAAACCTCAGATTAACAAAAACCTATGTTCATAAAAACATTAGTGTTTTTGTTTACTCAAAAAGAGGGAAATTAAGACGTTAATCAGTTAGAACTTATGTATTGAAAAATAGGTTGAGAATCCTTTAAGAAGGACCAAAATCAATTTTGTTAAGAATACATTAAGAAAATTAGCAAGTCAAAAATGTCCAGATCATGGGTAATGTGAAATTTGGCATACGCATTTGCAAAAATGACCAAATCTCTTAAAAACGTTGCCATAAAATGATTCTGGAATCAAAGTATTCTTCCCTTAGAACCTTTCAGTAAGTATTTGAAAACTTATCAATGGAAAGGGTAAAAAGGGAAGAAGATAATCATAAAAAAAAAACTCAGAAGTGTGTTTTATCTCAAAACTTTTGAAGTCAGAAGAAAAGAGTATAAACATAAAACACTTTAGAGTCAAAAGTTGGGGTAAAAATGGTCATCAAAGCAACTGTGTGCAGTCATTGGTTCAGGAAAAGGTTCAGGTAACCATGGTATTTCCAGTGAATAAGCTTTCAAAAGAGGATTAGACAAACTTTTCTAAATAATCACATAGTAACAAAGTCTATAACAGGATTTTGAAAAACTCATGTGAACATGTGTCCTCATTTCTGTTGTCAATCAATCAACAAGAAAATGGTACCAAACAGTGGACAAAATGCAGTTAAAATTCATATCATTGTCTTCAACCACTGACCATTCTCATAAACTTGAGCATGAGATGATTATGTGCTTTATTATTGTTTTACCAGGTTCTTTTGGTGCTGCTTTTAGAAAATCTTTTAATTATTTAAAAAAAAGGATTTTCTCGAATAAAGCAGGATATATTATTCTCTATTTTTTTAATGATATATTTTGAACTTTTACTGGTTTTTGATAGTAAAAGTTTCAATCTCCTGTCAGGATAGATAACCTTTATTTTTGTAGGTTAAACTATCCTCAAGCAGATCAAAAGAAAATGGTATAGTTGTCAAGGTCATGACAAGCTCAAGTTTGTTCTTACTTTATAAAAAGGATTGATTGTCAACAGATCTTAAAATACTTGGGCACTCATGTTTTAATTCAAATATTATAACAATGATGAGTTGCCTTGGTAAAAAAAAGTCTACATCATCTGGGGTACTAAACCACTGTCAGAAATTTGAAAAAGCTTCAAAATGTGCAAATGACTTGTGGTAAAACCTTGAATGAAAATTCCTGTAAAAGTTGCTGATAAAATGTGTTTTCAAATCATCACCATTATTTTACTTCTAACCTGTAACGCCTCGTATCTTCGTATTTCTATTTTAAAAATGTTCGTATTCGTATTCTAATTTTAGAAACCTTACATTCGTATTTTAATTGTAATCTCACAATTCAAGGCGTTAATCATAATAAAATTCATATTTTATACATATTTTTTTTATTCACACAACCAATCATTTAAATACGTATTTATACGCAAACCGACACTATTCATACGTATAAATACTTACACGTACATCCTCAATACTTGAATTATACTTTTATACTTTTTATATACTCAATTACATAATATATACTTAACAAATACCAAGAAATATACCAATCACCTTTTCCACCTCTTTTCTTCTCCAATCACTTTTTCCACCTCCTTCAATCATCTTTCCACCTCATCAATCCTCTTCCACTTTTTTTAACCAATCATATTTCACCCTTTTCCACCTTCTTTACCTATAAATACCAACCTCCTTCTACCATTTTCTTCACACCATTCTTCTCTCTATCTCTCTAAGTTCTCTCAACCTCTCTAAATCAAGAATTCTAAGAATTCTAAAAGAACACTAAGTGTTCTAACCATTCTCCTCTCTTCGTAGTATGCTTTGTGGTTGCAGCTTAGTCTGATCTTCCACATCAGAAACGGGGATTCATTTGACTGTTTTGTATACGGTAGAATTGTATCGCTTATAGGCTTGAAGTTTCCAACCTTCAACTCGTCACGGGATTACCAAAGGAACAACTTTGAGAAACCGTGAGTATACTCGTATTCCCCTTTTTACTTTTACCACTTTTTGGGGTGTAACATGTTTACTTATCAACAACTTACACATGAACATTTTGCTTAAACACATGAACATTCCTATAACATACTTGTATACGTGACTGCTTGATACTTTAAACTTGGGTAAAACATTACGTGTTCGTACGAGCCAATCCTTGACATTTGTAGCGCTATAGGATTAACGACCCGCCATCTTATCTCGTGGTAATGTCATGAGCATGTTGCGTTTCTTTGGTTTGATATTGTGACAACCCGCACTAAACCAGGTATCCGTACAACTTAATTACTGATTAATTACTACTTGATTACTGTGCTTGTTTGAACTAGCTGATGAACTGCTACTTGAATACTGATACATGAACTTACTTGCATCATACTTTACTTGCCGTCACACTATATTCTGCTATTAGCACCTTCGTGACAAACTTGATGCACTAAACGCACAGTAGCACAATAAACGGATACACGGCGAACATGCTGATATAACCAGCATCAGGCAGACACTGCCTCTAAGGCCTGTAAGAGCCTGAGAAAGTTACTACACTAGCAGTGAGTGTAGGGATACAAGTATTGTAGAACCGCGTCTCTAGGAATAAGTTACAGTGAACAGATGTGCCTAAAACGTACTTTAAGTACAAAACACAGCACTTTAATAATTTAACCAGCTTCTAGCTGACTAGTAAAGTGCCAAAATATGGGAAAAATATCACTAGACACTTTCTAAAGTGTTGGAAATTAAATGGTGTCACTAAAAGTACAATAACGACACTTTAAAGCCTTTGTAACGCTTTAACGGATTACTATCCAACCGAACAACCGGACTTTACCCGGGACATGAAAATATTAATATTTTCACTATTTATATTTTTCTGAGCTAGTTAGGGTCCCTGATTACCCTAGCACCCGTCATAACGCGTTTTATATTAATAATGAGGTTAAACACTTAACTTACCCTAACCACCCTAACTAACCGGCCCCAAAACTAGGGGGACACACTAGTACAAGGTTTATTATTTTATTAATCTTGGTTTAGTATCAAGGGGACATAAGAACCCATGGATAATAACTCTTTAATTTCCCTATAAATACACACTAACACATGAGATAATCTTCATCATTTATCACCAACAAACATCACACTCCCTTGCCCTCCTCCATCTCGGCCGAACTCACCACACCCCACCATCATACTTTCGGTTCTAGTTCTCATCATTCCATCATCATTCAAGCCTCACGGGTCACGTATTAGGAGCTCTTGTGCACTCGGAACGCGAAGGACCTCTACCGTTAGCTTTTATCCACCTCTTTTTCGCCAAGATTCTTCCCTAGCCCCGAGCTAGAGGTATATTGTTTAAAACTCATTCTTGAACATATCTAAAGTGGTTAAAAGGAATTTTGTCGGTGAAATATCGTTAACTTATGTTTTGGTGCATTAAAGTCTAGTAAAAATGCTAAAATGGAGGTTAATGTCATATAACTTGTGTAAAAGATATAGTATTTGGGAATGGTGACTTTTGAGACCCGATCTATGATGTGGTAGCCCGGATCATCGTTTAACCCGACTTTGTAAGATCATGGATCTTCACATAAGCTCGTTTTTGACTAAATACAAGGGTTAAAGGTGAAACTCTACCACATTTAAAGCATAAACTTGTGTAAAAATATTTTACTTGTGTAAAAGTGATTTAACATGTAAAATGGTGTTTAAAACTAGCGGATCTACGTATCTGCAAGTGGTATTTTTGAAGAACCACACTTTAAAAGAATCATGTTTTCTAAAGGATAGATCTTACACTAATACACATGATTTTACAAACCACAAGTGTGTAAACACTTGTGAAATGAAAAGATCTGACAAGAAACTAGTTTTGTCAAATGTGACTAGAAGTTGTAAAGATAAGTTTTCTCTAGAAACGGGGTTTTCACCAAAACGGATTATTTACACACAAGATCCACCAAAAGTAAAGAGACTTACTACTTATTTTTAGACAAATCACAAGTTTGTGTATTTTTACGATTATGTCCATATTTGACTAGTTAAAATGTTGAAAGGTTATTGGAAATTGTTGGGAACAATTGTTGATTTGATTATTAAAAGAAAATGATACGCTTAAAAGCGTGGCCACCTCCAGTTACAGAGGAAACTCTGGCGAAATTTTCCTAAAAACCTAACACTTAAACTTATTTACATTACAAGTGTTAGAATCATTTTTCGTCACGCTTTCGAAACATAAATTTCGCCATGACTTTATTTACTAAATATTTGGAGGTGGGATTTTCACAAAATATTAACGTAATAAATATATATTTTCACACACTGTTTATGATTATTTTGTGAAATACATAAATATTATTTTTAGAGCAAAAATAATGTTTACAAACGATAACGACTCCAAAATAATACAAACGCTTTCGCCATAAATATATAAGTTACACCGGTAATTATATTACCACTCGTATGTTAAAACGTAACTTACACGATTACGGAAATATTTATGAACACGTACTTTAACAACGCATTTTGGATGAATACTTATATTTTGGAGTTAGAAACATATAAAGATTAAGTGAGACTTAACGATGAAATTGTACGCACATGTATTAAATCCCCCATCCTTGGGAAGGAAAATAACTATCAAGTATATACAAAATGTAACACGAAATAGTTGTCTAACTATTTCCCGCGAACATAAACCGTAAAGCTAAAGCACGGCCGTCCGTCTAATAGAATTAGCACTTGTAGGTCGTTGCACAGCTTACTGTATTGGAGACGCTTGATAGAGATACGCATTCACTGTGAGTTCATGTCCCCCTTTTCTCTAACTGTTTTCAGTTTACTTAACTGCGGGGGTGAAATACATGTTACTATGATTTACGAGTACTTTACAACGGTATGGTTAGCGTAAGGAGGTGTTATTTCGATCATGTGAGTGGATAGGAACAACATGGGGCCATTAGTCCTCATGGAGGGACCGAGGGACAGGAGCGGTAGATCTATCTGGGTGTAGCGAGCCCAGCCCCCGGCCAAACTAGAAACGGACCGTGGGGTGACTTTGTCCACATACAAATGCCGTGGCGAAATCTGCTAGGTTTGAGTCTCCCTATTTGCACTTCACATATGTCAGTGGCCTTGCAAACCATTGGCGATCACAAGTCCTCTTACACTGCTACATACCACAACTATTTTTATACTCACAAGTGTTTTACATACTCACTTACACATGAACTCGCTCAACATTATTGTTGATTTTTCAACTCACATGTATTTCAGGAAATTAAACGGATCTGGCACGGTATGGAACGTTTTTCCGCTGCACATTATCATGAAGTCATCAGGGTTTAGGGGATGTGTCTCTTACCTGGACAAGACACAATCCCTAAATCACGTCTATGTTTATGTTATGAGTTGTAATTTCTTTTGAAACAAGATTATGGTTGTTGAAGTATGTTCACGTTAAACAATGGTACTGTTTGATTTCAAAACTTAATAGATGACTTGCATGGTTTTAAATTCATATAGCTTTGTTATGATTAAGCTATGGTATTAAGAAGTCACACCAAAGTTAACCACGCTTCCGCAAAACCAGGGTGTGACAGCTTGGTATCAGAGCTCTGATCATAGCGAACTAGGATTCTCTCTCGAGTCTAGACTATGATCACTAGGGCTCTCACGAAAACATTTTTATTGCATACCACTTAAGTCCGGATCCACAACTTTTTACAAACAAATGTTGAGCACATTTTATCCATTATTCTAGGCTCAGTCTGGGAGGCTGAAGCTTGGTCTGAGAGGTCGAGGTAGGAGGCTAGTGGGACTAGGAGTGTTGGCTAGTGGGACTAGGAGTGTTGGCTAGTGGGACTAGGAGTGTTGGCTAGTGGGACTAGGTGTGTTGGCTAGTGGGACTAGGAGTGTTGGCTAGTGGGACTAGGAGTGTTGGCTAGTGGGACTAGGAGTGTTGGCTAGTGGGACTAGGAAGAGCAGTCTGAGAGGCTGAGAGGCTAGTGGGACTAGTAGAATGATTTGAATGATTACTTGGTGACTATGTGATTAACTGACTATATGACTGATTATTATACGTATATGTGTTTGCATTACAAACGTCATGCTCTCGTCAAGTACTAGGAAGATGGACACTACGAATCCCATGGCCATAATATCAGACGACATAGTTTCATCAAAGCACGAGGTGTACATTTCCGATACTACCGGCACAGACAATGGCGACTTTCAGCCCATTTGCGCTGCCTGAAGTCGTAGCAGAGCCTACTGATGGCCATCTTGTTGGGAACTTGCCACTCGCGGTGATCCCTGCTCCTGTGCCCCTTGCCGCTTATCTCGTTGTTGATAGGCCCCCGACATTGTCTCTGAAGACGATGTCGAACTATTAAGAGGAGGACCCACTTGAGGGCAAGGCCCTATTGCTGCTGACATTAGACTACTGCATGCGGACGCTCCTGTAGGGGAAACTCATGTCCATTTCCCTATCCCAGACTCATTTGAGTCTCTGACATCCGCATCTTCGCACATACAGGGAATGCAGCACCACTTACACGACGCCGACCCTGATATGGCATCATCAGCTGCACCGGATCCCGCACACAGATTTGAGTTTGATCGCGATAATGAGGACAATTCCGTTTTTCCGCCTGGTGTTGATCCAGACCATGACATTGAGTTCATGCACTTAGACCGGCCCTTGGGGGATCCTGCAGCCCTGTCGACCCCTGTGTTTGCTGATCCAGCTGATTTTGAGATGGAGTTTTTGATTCGGAGCTAGCCGTGGCCCCGAGCCAGGCGTTGCTCCTGACCCCGCATTGGAGCATGACCCTGTTCCTGCCAATGCACCTACTGTTGCTCCTTGATTGATCATCTGCTTGGACGAGAGAAAATTTGGGGTAACTGTGCAAGACAATTTATTATTACGGGGGCCCACGTAATAACAATTTGTAGTGCGCAGGAATCCTGGTGGACTCTGCGGGTCAAGCTAATGATAGCCAATGCAGCAGAAAATAACTTAAACACGAATGACCGAGGCGATGTAGCCTCGAGTTCATTCTATTACAAGCACCAAGCCAAATTGACAAGCCTATGTGGAGGCTCATAAATTTATTTCCCCACTCACACATTGAGTATATTTGCGTATGAAATTGGGTGATTACATGATGGCTTATGTTGCTATATACCTCATAGACAATTGGAACGTTGTCTAACCCGCTTCACACCACTTCGACAAAAGGGAATGTCACCCAGACGTGACACAAACACCAGTACGTTGCCAAGGACAGAAGCCGAGCTGCAAGAACGCATCTCACCAATAAATGCACGACATGAAGCCCTCCGCTCTAAGTACAACGATGGCATTACTGGGAATAATCATCCAACTGGCTGCACCTATAAACAGTTCCTGAACTGCAAGCCTTTGAACTTTGATAAAACAGGAGGCACCGTTGCATTTGTTCGTTGGTCCGAAAAGACCGACTCCATTCTAAGGGTGAGTAACTAATCGCCCCAACAGAGTGTTACCAACATCTCGGGGATATTTCTAGATGGCACACTCTCTTAATGGAACCTCCAGGTTCAGACCCTTGGCACAGACGCTGCTTATACACTGACCTGGGACGAGCTCAAGGAAACGATTGAGAAGAAATGTTGTTTTAGGACTGAAACTCAGAAACTTGACGTGGAGTCCTGGAATTTGAGAATGGACGAACCAGAGACTCCTGAACATGTCCAGTGATCGCACGACTTGTCTAGGGTCGTCCCCTACTAAGTCATTGATGTCGTATGATATAGTGGTGTACTTGTAAGCTTTACATTGTGATCTCGAAATTGTGGCAATACAATCGCAGTATTCTCATCACTTGTGATGATTCAATCTATTGTTTATGTCCTATAACATGAGATGTTGTGTGATTGATATTTGTGATGTGTGATAACATGAGATGTTATGTGATTATACTATTACTACCGTTATATACGTACACTATATTACGAACTGATTTACAACGGAGCCTTACTATGGCCTAACCAACTTAAACCATCTTTTAGAAGATGCCGCCCCGACGCGAGACGCGCATGCCCACTAACGAGGCAGAACTACAACAAATCATTGCCGCTGCCATAGCACAGTATGCAGCATCTCAGCCCGGAACGAGCAGAAGTATTAACCAGGGCAACAATAATCCACCACATGGTAATATTTAAGTCATTAAGACATACCATGACCTAAACGGATTTCCTTAGCAAGAAAGCTAATATCTATCATGTGTTGCAATGAATGTGCAGGGTGCACATACAAGCAGTTCTTAGACTGCAAGCCCACTAACTTCGATGGCACCGGAGGCGCTGTCGCTTTTACTCGTTGGGCCGAGAAGACTGATTCCACCATCCGCATGAGCAAATGTGCGCTCGACCAGCAGGTCACTTACATCTCAGGGCTGTTTCTAGACGGAGCCCTATCTTGGTGGAACTTACAAGTCCAGACGTTAGGCGAAGCTGCCGCCTACGCACTGACCTGGGCAGAGCTGAAAGAGCTTATGCGCAAGAAGTACTGTTCCCGCGCAGAAATTCAGCGATTGGAGACCGAGTTCTGGCACCTAAAAATGGACGGTCCGAAGGTAGCAGAGTACGTTCAGAGGTTTCATGACCTATCTCAAGTGGTTCCTTATATGGTCACACCTGAATACAAGCGAATTGAGCGCTTCATTTGGGGATTAGCTCCTCAAATCATTAGCATGGTAACCTCCTCCAAACCAGCAACTATCACGGAAGCCATTGATTTGAGCGTGGCTCTCACCGAGGAGGCAATTCGTTTAAACAAGTTTGATGAAGTCAAGGCGAAGAAGACAGAGACTCACGTTGAGTCCTCAGGAGATAACAAAAGGAAGTTTTCAAACTTCAAGCAAGGCGTCAGTATGGCAGTAAAGAAAGGAAAATCAGCTCGCAGTACCAAGAAAGGAAAAGGGTACCAGGGCACCCAGCCCAAATGCAACAACTGCCAACGCCACCATACTGGCCATTGTAACGTGAGAGTTTGTGAATCTTGTGGAAAACCGGGCCACTCAAAGGAATCATGTTGGGCTAGTGCGGGCCGGGGAGGCCAGGGAGGATATATGAATAGAAACGATAATCGTGGTGGTTTGGGAAATCGCCCACAAGGGAATAATCGAGGCTACAATGCAAATCAAGCCGGAACTGCCAATCAAAACAACCCGCCAGTTGGGGATGGTGCGGGAAGTGGAAAAAGATTAGGATGTTTTCATTGCGGTGACGTTGGGCACTTCAAGAAGGACTGCCCGGGATTGAACCAAGCCCGGGGAAGAGTGTTCCAAATCGGTGCACGGGAAGCACGCCAGGATCCCAACGTTGTCACTGCTACGTTCCCTGTAAATCAACGCTATGCATCTGTTCTGTTTGATACTGGTGCCGACTATAGCTTCGTATCACTAGAATTTAAGAATATACTTGGGTTAGCCGCTAATAAGTTAGATATCCCGTACGCAATCGAATTGGCTAATGGAAAATTAGTAGAAGCCAATGATGTTATCAGAGGCTGTGTGATTGAATTAGGAGAACGTGAGTTTGCTTTGGATCTACTACCAGTCCAATTGGGAAGTTTCGACGTGGTAGTAGGAATGGATTGGTTATCGGGCAATAAAGCTGAGATAGTTTGCCATGAAAAGGTTGTTCGTATTCCAACCGAGGATGGTGAGACCATTGTTGTTCATGGAGAGAAGCGTGAGACGCCGTTGCGGATTATCAGCTGTTTGAAAGCAAGGAAGTGTTTGCAGAAGGGATGTGTTGCCTTCCTGGCACACATTGTGGATAAGAAGGCTGCTGAACCCAGAATCGAAGACATCCCTGTCGTAAGGGAATACCCAGAAGTCTTTCCAGAAGACTTACCCGGACTGCCACCTCAGAGACAAGTCGAGTTTCACATCGACTTAGTTCCAGGCGCCGCGCCTGTAGCTAAGGCACCTTACAGACTTGCTCCGTCTGAGATGCAGGAACTGTCAACACAACTTCAAGAGTTGTTAGACAAGGGTTTTATTCGACCAAGCTTCTCGCCTTGGGGAGCTCCGGTCCTGTTTGTTAAGAAGAAGGACGGTAGTTTTCTTATGTGCATCGACTACAGAGAACTGAACAAGCTAACGATCAAGAACAGATATCCTCTGCCAAGAATTGATGATCTGTTTGATCAACTACAAGGCTCAAGTTGTTACTCTAAAATCGACCTTCGATCGGGATACCATCAGTTAAGGATTCAAGAGGAAAGTATCCCGAAAACAGCCTTCAGAACTCGTTATGGACACTACGAGTTCCTCGTTATGCCATTTGGTTTGACAAACGCACCTGCAGTATTCATGGATCTAATGAATAGAGTTTGCAAACCGTACTTGGATAAGTTCGTGATTGTGTTTATCGACGACATCTTGATTTATTCAAGAACAAAGGCCGAACACGAACAGCACCTAAGAGCTATTTTGGAGCTGCTGAAGAAAGAACAGCTGTATGCCAAACTTTCTAAGTGCGAATTTTGGCTACGCGAAGTCCAATTCCTTGGACATGTGGTTAATGGGGATGGAATTCATGTTGATCCTACAAAGATCGAGGCAATCAAGAATTGGGAAACGCCTACAACGCCAACCGAGATTCGACAATTCTTGGGTTTGGCTGGCTACTATCGAAGGTTCATCGAGGATTTCTCGAAAATCGCTCAACCTTTGACGCTCCTCACGCAGAAGGACAAGACGTTTGATTGGGGAATCAAGCAGGATGAAGCGTTTCAGATATTGAAGGATAAGCTTTGTAACGCGCCAATCTTAGCTCTACTAGAAGGTACTGATGACTTTGTGGTATACTGCGACGCATCGCGTCAAGGATTGGGTTGTGTGTTGATGCAACGCCAAAAGGTCATTGCTTACGCATCACGCCAACTGAAAGTGCACGAAAAGAATTATACCACACACGATTTAGAGCTTGGCGCAGTGGTTTTCGCTTTAAAGATCTGGAGACACTACCTGTATGGTACGAAGTGCACAATCTTCACAGATCACAAAAGCCTACAGCACATATTCAACCAGAAGGAGTTGAATATGAGGCAAAGACGATGGGTTGAATTATTGAACGATTACGACTGCGAGATAAAGTATCACCCAGGGAAGGCGAATGTAGTCGCCGATGCCCTAAGTCGTAAGGAAAGAATCAAGCCCATAAGGGTCAGGGATTTGGAAATGATTATACGAACCGAACTTTCCTTGCGCATTCGTGCTGCACAAAAGGAAGCTCTCAAGGAGGGAAACCTTGAGGAAGAATATCTCCGTGGAATGGAGAAGCTTTTGGTACCAAACGAGGAAGGAACGTTATGTTTTGAGAAAAGGATTTGGGTTCCTCTGTTTGGTGGATTAAGGGAAGTTATTTTTGACGAAGCGCACAAGTCACGGTACTCTATCCACCCTGGATCGGATAAGATGTATCAAGATCTCAAGGATTACTATTGGTGGCCTAGGATGAAAGGCGACGTTGCTGTCTACGTGAGCAAATGTTTAACTTGCGCGAAGGTTAAGGCGGAATACCAGAAGCCCTCGGGGCTGCTGCAACAACCTGAGATTCCCAAGTGGAAATGGGAACAAATCTCAATGGATTTTGTTACGAAATTGCCAAGAACGCCAAGAGGCCATGATATGATTTGGGTGATAGTTGACCGCCTAACAAAATCCGCACACTTTCTGCCAATCAAAGAGAAAGATAGCACGAGCAAACTTGCGGAAATTTACATGAGAGAGATCGTCGCACGTCACGGAGTGCCCCTCTCGATCATCTCTGATAGAGACGGAAGGTTTGTGTCAAGGATATGGCAATCCTTCCAAGAAGCCTTTGGCTCACAGTTGAATCTGAGCACTGCGTTCCATCCGCAAACTGACGGCCAGAGCGAGCGAACGATACAGACTTTGGAAGACATGCTGAGAGCATGTGCTATGGATTTGGGCGGTAGCTGGGATAAACATTTACCTATGGTCGAATTTTCATACAACAACAGCTACCACACCAGTATTGGTGTCGCGCCATTCGAAGCCCTTTACGGACGCAAGTGCCGATCACCCTTATGTTGGGCTGACGCGGGTGATAGGCAGCTTGCTGGTCCCGAAATCGTCCAAGAGACGACAGACAAGATCGCGCAAATTCTTAAACGCATCGAAGCAGCTCGCCACAGACAAAAGGCCTATGCGGATCCAAACCGAAAACATGTGGATTTTCAAGTTGGAGAAATGGTTTTACTGAAGGTATCACCCTGGAAAGGGGTGGCACGCTTTGGAAAGCGTGGGAAGTTAAATCCACGCTACATTGGTCCCTTTAGAATTCTAGAAAGAATTGGGACGGTAGCATACAAGTTGGACCTACCAGCTGAACTAAATGGCGTTCACGATACATTTCATGTATCCAATCTAAAGAAAAGTCCAACTCAAGTTGACGTTGCCATTCCCATCGACGAGATTCATATTGACGACACGCTCCACTTCGTTGAAGAACCTGTCGAGGTCACAGATTGGAAAGATAACAAGACCCGCCGGAGCAGTGTCAAGCTCGTCAAGGTTCGTTGGAATGCCAAACATGGTCCTGAATACACCTGGGAACGTGAGGACCGGATGAAAGAGAAATACCCCCACTTATTTCCTAAGAACTCTGCATCTACAAGCAGAACTTAAATTTCGGGACGAAATTTATTTAACGGGGGGAGAATGTGACAACCCGCACTAAACCAGGTATCCGTACAACTTAATTACTGATTAATTACTACTTGATTACTGTGCTTGTTTGAACTAGCTGATGAACTGCTACTTGAATACTGATACATGAACTTACTTGCATCATACTTTACTTGCCGTCACACTATATTCTGCTATTAGCACCTTCGTGACAAACTTGATGCACTAAACGCACAGTAGCACAATAAACGGATACACGGCGAACATGCTGATATAACCAGCATCAGGCAGACACTGCCTCTAAGGCCTGTAAGAGCCTGAGAAAGTTACTACACTAGCAGTGAGTGTAGGGATACAAGTATTGTAGAACCGCGTCTCTAGGAATAAGTTACAGTGAACAGATGTGCCTAAAACGTACTTTAAGTACAAAACACAGCACTTTAATAATTTAACCAGCTTCTAGCTGACTAGTAAAGTGCCAAAATATGGGAAAAATATCACTAGACACTTTCTAAAGTGTTGGAAATTAAATGGTGTCACTAAAAGTACAATAACGACACTTTAAAGCCTTTGTAACGCTTTAACGGATTACTATCCAACCGAACAACCGGACTTTACCCGGGACATGAAAATATTAATATTTTCACTATTTATATTTTTCTGAGCTAGTTAGGGTCCCTGATTACCCTAGCACCCGTCATAACGCGTTTTATATTAATAACGAGGTTAAACACTTAACTTACCCTAACCACCCTAACTAACCTAGTTTGGATCGAACTAAACCCCCCCCCCCCCCATACCCTAACCGGCCCCAAAACTAGGGGGACACACTAGTACAAGGTTTATTATTTTATTAATCTTGGTTTAGTATCAAGGGGACATAAGAACCCATGGATAATAACTCTTTAATTTCCCTATAAATACACACTAACACATGAGATAATCTTCATCATTTATCATCAACAAACATCACACTCCCTTGCCCTCCTCCATCTCGGCCGAACTCACCACACCCCACCATCATACTTTCGGTTCTAGTTCTCATCATTCCATCATCATTCAAGCCTCACGGGTCACGTATTAGGAGCTCTTGTGCACTCGGAACGCGAAGGACCTCTACCGTTAGCTTTTATCCACCTCTTTTTCGCCAAGATTCTTCCCTAGCCCCGAGCTAGAGGTATATTGTTTAAAACTCATTCTTGAACATATCTAAAGTGGTTAAAAGGAATTTTGTCGGTGAAATATCGTTAACTTATGTTTTGGTGCATTAAAGTCTAGTAAAAATGCTAAAATGGAGGTTAATGTCATATAACTTGTGTAAAAGATATAGTATTTGGGAATGGTGACTTTTGAGACCCGATCTATGATGTGGTAGCCCGGATCATCGTTTAACCCGACTTTGTAAGATCATGGATCTTCACATAAGCTCGTTTTTGACTAAATACAAGGGTTAAAGGTGAAACTCTACCACATTTAAAGCATAAACTTGTGTAAAAATATTTTACTTGTGTAAAAGTGATTTAACATGTAAAATGGTGTTTAAAACTAGCGGATCTACGTATCTGCAAGTGGTATTTTTGAAGAACCACACTTTAAAAGAATCATGTTTTCTAAAGGATAGATCTTACACTAATACACATGATTTTACAAACCACAAGTGTGTAAACACTTGTGAAATGAAAAGATCTGACAAGAAACTAGTTTTGTCAAATGTGACTAGAAGTTGTAAAGATAAGTTTTCTCTAGAAACGGGGTTTTCACCAAAACGGATTATTTACACACAAGATCCACCAAAAGTAAAGAGACTTACTACTTATTTTTAGACAAATCACAAGTTTGTGTATTTTTACGATTATGTCCATATTTGACTAGTTAAAATGTTGAAAGGTTATTGGAAATTGTTGGGAACAATTGTTGATTTGATTATTAAAAGAAAATGATACGCTTAAAAGCGTGGCCACCTCCAGTTACAGAGGAAACTCTGGCGAAATTTTCCTAAAAACCTAACACTTAAACTTATTTACATTACAAGTGTTAGAATCATTTTTCGTCACGCTTTCGAAACATAAATTTCGCCATGACTTTATTTACTAAATATTTGGAGGTGGGATTTTCACAAAATATTAACGTAATAAATATATATTTTCACACACTGTTTATGATTATTTTGTGAAATACATAAATATTATTTTTAGAGCAAAAATAATGTTTACAAACGATAACGACTCCAAAATAATACAAACGCTTTCGCCATAAATATATAAGTTACACCGGTAATTATATTACCACTCGTATGTTAAAACGTAACTTACACGATTACGGAAATATTTATGAACACGTACTTTAACAACGCATTTTGGATGAATACTTATATTTTGGAGTTAGAAACATATAAAGATTAAGTGAGACTTAACGATGAAATTGTACGCACATGTATTAAATCCCCCATCCTTGGGAAGGAAAATAACTATCAAGTATATACAAAATGTAACACGAAATAGTTGTCTAACTATTTCCCGCGAACATAAACCGTAAAGCTAAAGCACGGCCGTCCGTCTAATAGAATTAGCACTTGTAGGTCGTTGCACAGCTTACTGTATTGGAGACGCTTGATAGAGATACGCATTCACTGTGAGTTCATGTCCCCCTTTTCTCTAACTGTTTTCAGTTTACTTAACTGCGGGGGTGAAATACATGTTACTATGATTTACGAGTACTTTACAACGGTATGGTTAGCGTAAGGAGGTGTTATTTCGATCATGTGAGTGGATAGGAACAACATGGGGCCATTAGTCCTCATGGAGGGACCGAGGGACAGGAGCGGTAGATCTATCTGGGTGTAGCGAGCCCAGCCCCCGGCCAAACTAGAAACGGACCGTGGGGTGACTTTGTCCACATACAAATGCCGTGGCGAAATCTGCTAGGTTTGAGTCTCCCTATTTGCACTTCACATATGTCAGTGGCCTTGCAAACCATTGGCGATCACAAGTCCTCTTACACTGCTACATACCACAACTATTTTTATACTCACAAGTGTTTTACATACTCACTTACACATGAACTCGCTCAACATTATTGTTGATTTTTCAACTCACATGTATTTCAGGAAATTAAACGGATCTGGCACGGTATGGAACGTTTTTCCGCTGCACATTATCATGAAGTCATCAGGGTTTAGGGGATGTGTCTCTTACCTGGACAAGACACAATCCCTAAATCACGTCTATGTTTATGTTATGAGTTGTAATTTCTTTTGAAACAAGATTATGGTTGTTGAAGTATGTTCACGTTAAACAATGGTACTGTTTGATTTCAAAACTTAATGGATGACTTGCATGGTTTTAAATTCATATAGCTTTGTTATGATTAAGCTATGGTATTAAGAAGTCACACCAAAGTTAACCACGCTTCCGCAAAACCAGGGTGTGACAGATATGTTAGACACATGCCAAATTTATTGTTTATCTTGAATCGTATGCTTGCTATGAGGAATTGTTCAAAACTTATCTTATGCTATGTACGTACCAAACTTCTATACTCGCCTTTGCTTTTGCATTGAATTGTATTTTAAACATGTTACAGGTTGACGATGATGATGCTATGAAATGAAGTAGGAATGATGCCTAGATACACATATAGACGTTTAGGTTTAAATGATGTATCAACTTTTATTATGTTGTTATGTATTTCCTTTGAACTTGTTGTTATTTGAATTTCTTGTATTGTTGACAATTTACCTATGAAATGAAATCAATTTATTAAATATTGTCACAAATAGCGTTATGATGTCTCGAGCAATCTTCACACTTCGTCTCATCCCGATGTTTCCGCCATTGGTTGGGGTGTGACAGATTGGTATCAGAGCCATAACTATAGGGAATTAGGAAAGTAGGAATGCTTTTACCTAGTCTATAGTTTTAGAGCCTTATTCGTATGTTTTGTTTGAACAACTACATGATACTTTATTTGTTTCCTATTTATGCTCTTTTAAACATGTATGTCACTCATGTGTAATATTTGACATGTTATTCTTATGCATTAATGTTTGTTTTATTATGTGTTAATACTTGTATTATCATTGTTCGATTCTTTATGTGTTATTCCTGACGTATTTCTCTATGTGTTAATACTTGTTTTATCATTTCATTATTTATGTACCATTCTTTCTTATGTGTTCATACTTGTTTGTGTATTCATTTGACATACACTTCCCTCATACATTTTACCGATATTTCTAAATTCGAAAACACTCATAATACACAAACGAGACGACTTCACTAAAATAGGCCTGAAACCCACAATTTGGTGAATGACTCTCAATCCCTCTACTTTTCTTTTCTTACACGAAATTTACCACTAAGTTAGGAGTGAAGTCCTCACCTTGATGGAGAATTTCAAAATTTCAAATTCTCGTGGACCCTCGTCAACAAGTCGAAATTAAATTTTGACCCGACGAGTACCAACCACATTTAGGGTACGAAATCGTCAAGCTAGGGGTGAAACCCGCACCTTGTCGACTAGTTCCGCTCCTTGATTTTCAAAAGTCCCGCCAAGTCTCGAATTTTCGATGGATTTGGGAACATGTAGTAACTGGAAGGGTGAGTACCGTTAGCCGAGGTACCGGCGAGAGTATTCCACCTATTAGGCCAAAGCATGTTTCTCAATTTCAAAAGATCTTTCGACTACTTTGGTTAGTCAATGTTCCGTTTGGAACCATCTAAGTTTTACACGAGTTAAGCTTTATTATTTTCGATCTTTTGTCAATTTAGAACAAAATTTTTCGAGATTTCATTTTTTTGCGCACACATCATATTCTTACTTTTCATACGATTATACATTATTAGCATGCATGACTTCACGTAATTTTATTCACACTTTTTAACAACGAGTGGAGACATATCATCAAGATAGGAGTGATTTCCTTACCTTGACGATTAACTCCGCTTCTTTTCTCATCTTACAACGACCTCACCAACGGATTTGGGGTGATTCCCTTACCTAGGTGATCGTTACCAACACTTTCTTTTAATAGACTATATTATGTAAACACGATCATGTTTATACCTAAATCATTTATCATGTATTTCAAATGCTTCATTTATTTAAACGTACCTTTTATTCTATAATCTAATTTCACATCACTCGCATACACAAAATTTTAATGTTACCAATAAACGCGTGTTCCTCGATTTTCAAAATTTCACGAAATACTACTTGTCAGCCTGGTCAGTTTAATAAATCCGTTGCCCACAAATCCACCAACCAACGTAAACATTGAAACACGCTCATCTCACACCATTAAACTAGAGATTGTTATTCTCAATTAAGAATCAAATCAACTTTTTCGCACACACCTACAAAATATTACCAATATTATTCAATCATTTACAAAAAAATCCTTTTCAAAACCAATGAAACATTTTTCAACAATCACTAAGTTCATGTACCAAATTCCTTTTCTAAGGATCAACTTTTTCACAAGAAGTTGTAAGTTTCAAAATTTTCTAACACAAAGTTGCTTAAAATGATGCAAACTTATTAATCTCTAGAACTTTTTCAAAACCTCACTCAATACGTCAATTAAATTCAAAACACGTGGACACGGGAACTTCATAAGAACCGACAAATTTTCAACTTATGTAAACTCTTTTAAAACCGCAGTAGCATTTCCATTCCTTTACAAAGTACTTTCCACATAACCAATAGACGTTTAATACTCCCTTTACATTCACAAACTAGAGTCCGTATTTCATGACAACTCGATCTATTTACATTCACAAACTATACACGCATATCATTTTACACGTTTTAGTCAATGTTTCACAACAATCTCATGCGTGTCACTCATCCCCTTTTCTTTCATACTCAAAACTTTTAAACATTTACGTGCATAAACTCGTGTAGTTCGATTTATACTATAAACAAATCATTATTTTCTACATCCATGCTTATACATTTTATGCCTCCACTTATGTTCACACTTACACATTTATGTTATACTCACGATTCAAAATTCGTACGTTTTACGTTAATACATTCACTCACAATTATACACTTACGTTGTCCTTACATTTATGTCTATACTACATTCGTATTCACATTCATATTCATACGCGTTATGTTTTCTTTAGCACTTACATAACTTTGTTACACTTATATTCATACACATATATTTTATTCAAACTTAACCTTCATGTTTTACACCTATATTCACATTCATATTCATATCTATGCTCATACATCTTATGTTCACACTGATACTTGTATTTATACTCATATGCCTTGTGTTTACGCTTTTACTCATGTTGTACTCGCATTTATACTCATTTTTCATACGTTTTATGCTTATACTTACCCACATACTACTTACACGTTTTATGTTTATGCTCATACATACATGCATATTCATACTTAAACTCATGATTCATACATTCGTAACCGTACGCGAGCGTAATCCGAGTGATTTGCTTACGTGGGTCCCATACATACTTAAGCATGGACTTGCTTACATACTACATTCTTACACGTACACATTCTTAATTTTTAAATTATGTATACCCTGATTCATACACGACTAGTACAAGCTATGCGGATCATGCGACGATCAAAATAATCGCGGGTGCACACGGGATTATAGTGATTGGCTCATGAGAACCATAGAGTGTACTACTGTGAATGATAAAACACAGAACGTAACATGACACCGAATACGAAACGGACGTAACATGGTCAAAACATGGTGGATACGCCACTGGTACTTCCTGTATATAAGTGTTTTCACCATGTTACCAAACTTTCGTAAAATGTGCCATGAGAAATTTGGTGTTTTACAGACCTATTTACACCTGATACAAACTGTAACAACTCACAAACGCATTGCTAAACGCGCGATATCCGATTATCCACGACGAGACCCCATTCTTAACACATCACTTTCAATACACATGCCATTCTTATACTCGCATTTGTTTATTAGGTCAGTCGTTCACTCTTATACCTCCATTATTCCCCGTTATTCTCTGCCTTTTATACAAACCTCGTTTGCAATCATTCGGTTTAAACATTCGAACCCTAAAATGCTTTTTCTCCAAGGTCTTCCTCTTGAATAAATTTCGGGACGAAATTTCCTAAAGTAGGGGAGACTGTAACGCCTCGTATCTTCGTATTTCTATTTTAAAAATGTTCGTATTCGTATTCTAATTTTAGAAACCTTACATTCGTATTTTAATTGTAATCTCACAATTCAAGGCGTTAATCATAATAAAATTCATATTTTATACATATTTTTTTTATTCACACAACCAATCATTTAAATACGTATTTATACGCAAACCGACACTATTCATACGTATAAATACTTACACGTACATCCTCAATACTTGAATTATACTTTTATACTTTTTATATACTCAATTACATAATATATACTTAACAAATACCAAGAAATATACCAATCACCTTTTCCACCTCTTTTCTTCTCCAATCACTTTTTCCACCTCCTTCAATCATCTTTCCACCTCATCAATCCTCTTCCACTTTTTTTAACCAATCATATTTCACCCTTTTCCACCTTCTTTACCTATAAATACCAACCTCCTTCTACCATTTTCTTCACACCATTCTTCTCTCTATCTCTCTAAGTTCTCTCAACCTCTCTAAATCAAGAATTCTAAGAATTCTAAAAGAACACTAAGTGTTCTAACCATTCTCCTCTCTTCGTAGTATGCTCTGTGGTTGCAGCTTAGTCTGATCTTCCACATCAGAAACGGGGATTCATTTGACTGTTTTGTATACGGTAGAATTGTATCGCTTATAGGCTTGAAGTTTCCAACCTTCAACTCGTCACGGGATTACCAAAGGAACAACTTTGAGAAACCGTGAGTATACTCGTATTCCCCTTTTTACTTTTACCACTTTTTGGGGTGTAACATGTTTACTTATCAACAACTTACACATGAACATTTTGCTTAAACACATGAACATTCCTATAACATACTTGTATACGTGACTGCTTGATACTTTAAACTTGGGTAAAACATTACGTGTTCGTACGAGCCAATCCTTGACATTTGTAGCGCTATAGGATTAACGACCCGCCATCTTATCTCGTGGTAATGTCATGAGCATGTTGCGTTTCTTTGGTTTGATATGTTAGACACATGCCAAATTTATTGTTTATCTTGAATCACATGCTTGCTATGAGGAATTGTTCAAAACTTATCTTATGCTATGTACATACCAAACTTGTATACTCGCCTTTGCTTTTGCATTGAATTGTATTTTAAACATGTTACAGGTTGACGATGATGATGCTATGAAATGAAGTAGCAATGATGCCTAGATACACATATAGACGTTTAGGTTTAAATGATGTATCAACTTTTATTATGTTGTTATGTATTTCCTTTGAACTTGTTGTTATTTGAATTTCTTGTATTGTTGACAATTTACCTATGAAATGAAATCAATTTATTAAATATTGTCACAAATAGCGTTATGATGTCTCGAGCAATCTTCACACTTCGTCTCATCCCGATGTTTCCGCCATTGGTTGGGGTGTGACATAACCACTGTCTTGTTCAAACATCTTTTTACTAAATATTGTCCATTGCTGAAAGTCAGCCACTGATCCTTCATTTTTTTTTGGCAAGCACTGATGCTCAAAATCAGTGTCTTATCCACTGATATACTATCTACTGATAGTAAAAAATCAACCACTGATGTCACATTATTACCGTTGTAACTACTGATGCTTGGTACATCAGTGGCTCTCAAAACAACTGTTCTCCATTTTTCATCCATATCATCAGAGGTTGACACGTGGTCAGTTTTTAGCCATCATATCTTAGTAACCGTTGCCACATCAGCGATCATTTTCTTCCTAATAAAACCCTGATCAAAACCCCCAAACAAGGTTTTACACTGTCGAATTGAATTCTAAAATTATCTTCTCAAAGCAGTTTCTAACCCTTCGTCCCAAATCATTCTCTATTCTTCCGCATCAAAATGACGAAATCAAAATCAAAATCACCATCATCTTCCAAAGAGGTCGCTCAAACGGCCGCTGAATCCGTTGAAATACCATACAAATCTCCTCATAACTATGTGGGTTTACTCACAAAACCCACAAACAACCACACCTTCGACTCCATCATTGATACATTATCTGCATCAAAGTACAAAACTTTGTTGACAGCAGATGCTCCCATTTATCTACAAACCCGGAGAGAGTTCTGGAAAAAGGCGACGCTTGAAAAACAAGACGATAAAGTCATAGCCATTAACTCCTCGATACAGGGTAAAGTGATTCAAATCACTCCACAATCAATCTCTGAAGTCTTTAAACTCGACGATCAGAAAGGTAAACCTTCTTTTGATAAAACCGAGTTGAAAAAGGATTTCTTAAAAAGAGGGTATGCAGAACAATCAAAGGTAGATACCTTACAAAAAGGTTATTTTCCTTCTGCACCTAGGTTTTTATTTCTCACACTTTTGAGTTGTGTTTCAAATAAAACAACAACGTTTAATGAAATACCATTGAAGATTCAATGTCTGGGCTATGCTATTCTAAATAATGAAAATTACAACTATTCCCAGGAGATCTTTAATGACTTGGTAAAAAATGTTGATAGCAAATCATTTCTACTTTTTCTAAGATTTCTGAGCTATTATTTTAAACAAAAATTTGAAAAAGAAAATGAAAATTTGCTCAAACAAGGTGTTTATTTTCAAATAAAAAGTTTAACACCTGAAACATTCACTAGAATGTTGGCACCAATAAAAACAAAAGCAAAGGTGTCTGAGCAGAATTTAGCAGTTACCACTGCTCCTCAGACATCTGCTGCTAAGCCTACTGCTCCAGGTGATCATAGCAGCACTACCACTGCTTTGAAACCCACACCTGCCACTACCAAAAAGACCAAAAAGAAAACATCCAGAAAGCCCCCCAAACCCAAAACAAAGGCAACTCTGGAAGATGAGATCCCAGAGCAAATGCCAGTGACAACACAAATGTCACCACAAACCACTGCTGCTACTTCCTCACAGCAGTTGGTAGAAAGATCTCCACCTTTGCCTAAAACTCCTCCTGCATCCTCACAAAAGGATTAGGTTGTAAGCATAGGGACCCCACAATATGAAGCTCTGGATTCAATCGGATCCATCTTCCTCAGTCCTGATCCCAAGGACATGTCTCTTTCAACTCCCATACCCTCACCAATAATATTACCACAATCCATGCTACCTTTGTTGCATGCAGTTGTTATAGCTCAGACACAAACCAGTTCCTCTCAATCACTCATCAAAGAGAGTACACTCCAATAAGTGACTGGGTCTGATGCTTATACCTCTGCTATCCCAGCAACAACTGAGGAGGTTACACCCCCTGAGTTACAAGTAACTCTAGGTGGTAGTTCAAGTGGAGCAGCAACTACAACTGATGGATCAACAGGTCTTCAGTTGGACAGTTATTTCATTAATAAGACTCCCTTGAAGGCAATTTCTTCCATAGCACCATCGGTAACCACCAGTGAGTTGGTTCTAACTACTGGTACCGTCAAAGGTTTATCAAGTGCTGAAGAAAGAAGTCCCCAGTACCAAGAACAAGGGGCATCAGTGGGTGATTTTTGGGACTCGGTTCCTAAGTCACACATTGATACAACCACTACAGGTGGGGATTCAGATGATCCCATTAAAGCGGGTGATGATTCAAAATACCAGGAATTGACGGGAAGAGTTGAAAAACTGGAAACCTCAGTTGCTGAAATAAAGGATATGGTGCAAGAGATTTTAAAAGCTCAAAAAGCACAATCCACTGCTGTTCCACCACAAGCACCTGTTCCACCTCAAGCATCTGCTCCACCACAAGCAATTGCTGCAAATGAGCTCTGGAATATCTTTCAACCCATGCTTGAAAAACAAAAACAGATGGCTGATCAGCAGCATGCTATACATGTACAAATGTTGACAAACATGGTGGAGTCAAGATTTAAAGATACTCAAGCAGACATCAAGGCTATAAAGGCCAGCATACAAAAGACTGCCCATGGTGAAAAAGTTCCTTCAACCATCTTCTTCATGGATAAACCCCTTCCAGATAATGCCAAAAAGGGGGAGAAAATCCAGTTGAAGAAAAAGGGAATTGAATATGGCCTGTATATTGAACCAGAACAAGAAAAACAGCCATCTAAATCCTCAACAGGGTCAAAATCTCAAACCACAAAATCTCATATTTCCATCCAAACAGCTGATACACCAGTAGTTATAAAACTGCTAGCAGTAGCCAAACAGCTGTCATCTCATCAACACACATAACTTCACCACACACCACCAAAACCACTGCCCTACCACCATTACCTCCTGTCATAAAACAGAAGACAACAGATGTTAAAACATCTGTTGTAATGACAACAGCAGTTGGAACACCAGTTGTTTCAACAGCTGTTAGTCAATCACAAACACAAACCACTGCCATTTCATCTCAAACCACTGAGCCACCCAAGACATCATCAGCTTCTCCTACAATAAAAAGGAGAAGGATTTTCATATCTGATGATTCACCACCACCATAACCACCATCAAAAACTACCTCACCACCTTCATCCCCTGCTCAAAAGCAGAAGACATATACTGATACATCAGTAGTTGTAATGACAACAACAGTTGAAACACCAGTTGTTTCAACAGCTGTTAGTCAACCATCCACCACTGCTCTCATCATTCCTACCTCACAACCAAAACCCTCTTCATCAGTAAAGCTTCACAAAAGAAAAAGAGAAACAACTCAGCCTACTGATGAAAAGTATGATCCTGTTGCTGCTAAATATCCACTGGAACTAGAAGCTGTGAAAAAAGAGATGAGACAATTTTACACTGAGGATGATCCTTCAAAAAGAAGATTTCCTTCTCTCATAGGTTTTGTAGTTCCAGAAGACATGGATGAATATCTTAAGATAAAAGCAAGGCAAGCAAAGATCAGAGCTAAGCTCGAATGCAAAGATCAAGGTGATGAAGCCATTGCTGAAAAATTGGAATTTTTACTCTCAAAAGTCAA
Organism: Helianthus tuberosus; assembly: GCA_030545235.1. Lineage (NCBI taxonomy): Eukaryota > Viridiplantae > Streptophyta > Magnoliopsida > Asterales > Asteraceae > Helianthus > Helianthus tuberosus. The sequence goes on along the minus strand of JARYGA010032991.1, from coordinate 36,354 downwards.
GCTGATGGAAAACTATGCACAAGATCTGAGCAAAGAGAAGGTAGATCAACGAAAAACAATGAGAAAAGAATATCTTGCATATATAATGAAAGAAAAATTCTATCAAGCTGAAGAAAACCAATTTGAAGAATGGCCACTTGTTGCCTTGAAGCATGAAGCAAACAGGATTGAACGGGTTAAAAATAATCCAAGCAAGAAGAAGACAGCTCCAAATTGGAGCAAGTACAAAAAGCTAATTGTTGATCTTACTTCTGAGTACAAAAGGAAGAAACAGGAGTTGGTGGATGCAAAAGTGGACACTGCCAATGCCATATCAAAATGGTCAAAGCAGCATACTGATGAAGCTTATGAACGGCTGAAGAAAAGAAAGATAACAGTCTCAGGCACTTCTAAAAGGCCAGACTACAACAAGATAGAACAACAGCTGGATGCTCTCAAAACAATGATCCCATCAAAAGTTAGCCCGAGCCTTGTGATAAACCAAGAGAAAGGGAAACTGCTGACCAGTGAAGAAGAAAAAGAAAAGGAAGCTGAGTACTTCACAGAAGCCATCAAGAAAATGGGTCTAAAAGAAGATAGTTTAGTGAGCCTTCAAAACCTTTTCAAAAAGGCACTAACCAAACCTGCATCACCAAACATTTCAGCAGATATCTCAGACAGTGAGCTTGATCAACAAAAGACACAAGAGCAAATTGACAAAGAAGTTGCAGAAGATATAGCTGCAGCAAATGAAGTCATAGAAGAAGCTTTCAAAAGAATGTCTGAGGTTCAGGATACTGCTGTAAAATTTTTCTCAAGGCCAAAATCTCAAAGCTCATCAGGAAATAAATCTCTCCCAAGAAACCCATTGGGTTCAAAAATACTAAAGTGGCTCTATGATCAAAAGACCCATGTATTGACCCTGGTCAGATCCAATGGCGAAGTGAAGTACATATCAAGGAAATAAGTACTAGGCCTTGGTGTTGAAGATTTGCAGGATCTCCTTGAACTTTCACTGTGCAGGGATGAGGATGACTCAAGTTCCAAAGACTTTGAAGCAGAGTTTAAAAGACAAGCTAAGGAACTTCTGATGAGGAATAAAGATCCAGAATAATGAAGGGTTTTGGCATTATCTGTTCCAGGGGGAGATTGTTGGGATTGAACCCTACCAGAGGAATAGATAATGAAAGCCAAAACCGGATCACATCAGTGGATTCACAATAAGCAGCAGTTTACACTAAGTCTTCTCCCTTGAAAGTGATTATAACATCTGATGGTCTTACATCCACTGCCCGAATACAACTGCTTCTGTTCTTCTAACTACTGATGAAGCCAGAAGACTACTGAGAACTAAGCACTGCTGGTACTATCTACTGATGACAAAGCACTGCCCAATCAAGGACTGATCAACCTTGAGGAAAGCACTGACATAACGAGAGAGCAGTACTTTAGTATATCATCTGTTTCATGTATAGTCAGTAGTTAAGGTTTAGCAGTGTTTGTATAAGACCAGTAGATACAGGTTGTTAGACTGTTAGACGTCGCTTTCATGGTGACGTCAGCTGAGATGCCTCAGCGGTTTGGATTGTCTATAAATGGAACAGTACTCTGTACTGTTACATTTGATCGTTTTGAGAGAGTTCTTCTCCTCAATTCAATCCTTTCATCTTGTGCAATCCAACCTTGGAGTATCAGGCTGAGGGGGAGTTTAGTTTGTAAGCATGCTTTGTAATCTTTTGATTGACTTTGTAATCTTTTGATTGACTTTGTAATCTTTCGATTAATGCAAATCATGTGTTTACCAAAACTATTTTCTTCATTGATTGTGTTTACAAAGTTTGTTGTTCATTTCCGCTGCACTTAAATTTCTGTTCATTTCTGTTTAATTTGTCTAAATTATACAAACAAACACAATCAGGAGAGCCTCCGAGCCTAACATTTTAACCATTTCCAACGAAAATAAGTTGGAAAAAACCTCTTTTAGCGGAACATCCACCAGCCACGGGTCCAACCAAAACAACACGTAGTCACCTCTACCTACCGATCCCCTAAAAAAATTACGAAGCCGGATATTACCCAACATAGGCTTATTGATAGCGGAAACAATACTTTGCCAAACACCTCCAAAGGAACTCTTAACCGGAAGAAACGACCAACCCGACCCACCGGAATGAATAGCGTCGACCACCTTAACCCAAAGGTTATCCTTTTCACGCTTATATCTCCATCCCCACTTACTTAAAAGGGCGAAATTAATGCTATTGAGCTTACTAATCCCCAAACCGCCGTTTTTCTTTGACGAAGCTACTCTATCCCAAGCCACCCAATGAGTCCTTTTAATCTCAGTCGATCCTCCCCAGAGAAAATTTTTGAACAAACCTTCCAGATCCTTAACCACTTACACAGGCGCTTTATATAACGAGAAGTAATAATTCGGAAGACTTTGAAGAACTGAACGGATAAGAATAATTCTCCCACCGATAGACAGAAAAGACGATTTCCAAAGAGCGAGCCCAGACTCGAAGATGTCATAGACCGGTTTCTAGTACTAATACGATTCATATTCGCCCCCACTCTTAATCCCATATACTTGAAAGGAAAAGAACCCGGGCTACATCTAACCGTTTCCGCCAAAACCCCCACGTCCTCATTGTCCACCCCTATCCCAAATAAGTTTGATTCCGAGATTTATTTTCAAACCAGAACATGCATGGAAACATCTTAAAATTCTGACAATATTCATAGCATTATTCACCTCCCATTCTCCAACGATAAGAGCATCATCGGCAAAGAACAAATGGGTTAACCTCGGCCCATGTAACACCTCGTAAAATCACGATCAATATAATGAAGACACGTGTCATGGACTTTAAACGTGTAAGGAATTATTTATGGAGGACTAAAATTGTAAAACAATGTAAATAAGTTAATAAAGGGATCCAAAGTGTCAACATGCCATTCTTATGCCTCTGATTGACCTCACACGACGTTCGTATTCTCTAACAAATAAATTGTCGAACAATGGAAGTCGTTTGTGCTTAAAATAAGGATCTTATGAAACATAGGGGTTAAAAGTGTCAACATGTTGAAATTGACATCTGAGTGACCTTTTAACGATCCCAAGAACATTGTAATAATTGTAAATTTCGCTTCCAAGAAAGTCGAATGTTAATTTTGTGGAGTTTTGAAGAAAACAAGACTTTTCGGGTGATCGTACGACTAACCGGAAGCCTACCGGAGTTAGTTTATGACCCAAGGTCCATAAAAATTAACTATGGGGGTCCTAAATGCAATAAATGGAAGTTAATTAAAGTTAAAATGGACAAGGGGCTGAAAGTGCAAAGTTTTAAATTTTTTTCCCGGTTTTAGAGGTTGACGCGGGCCGCGTAAGACTTCCCTATGTCTTACGCGGGCTTCGAGGACATGCCAGTTACAGCCAGGTTTGGACAGGTGCGGGTTTGGCCTGTTCTACCGCCTTAGAAAGCTGGTTTTCAAATTCAGTGACTGAACCAATGGTATTTCATGCATAGGGGACACCTGGGATGATCAAGAAACACTTGTAGACTTGTGTGGAGTGATCTTGTGAATTCTTTTTGGCTATATAAGAACTTGTTGGTTTGCTAGTTCATTGCTCATTCACAAAATTATTCAAAACTCACTCTCTGGAGCTCTCTGGACTTCAAGCAAGTTTCCTCAAGCTCCTAATTCGTGCTAAGAGCCTTTGTAAGCATTCTTAGCCTTCCTAGTTCATGTTTTATTAGTTTAATGACCATAAGTCAAAGTCGTCGTAATTAAGCTTTGACTTAGTGATTAATCACTAATGGTCCAGCCATTATTTGAATTGAAAGTGGCTATGAGTTGATAATTATGTGGGTAATAAGTCCTTAAAAGGGCACCCTCTGATTATCACTCTAACTTGGTCAATTGTCTGGTCAAACTTAATATTAAAAAGTCAACAGGAGCTATTTTTGCAAATAAATTCATAATTAGCAATGTAGAAGTTATGGAACCTGTTTTAACACTAAAATACCTTGGTAAATGATGTAAGAACATGTCTAAGCATGTTCAACCTGACAATTCTGAGTTTAGGCTCGGTTCGGAACCGAAAGTCGTAAAAGTAGACTTTTGCTTTGACTTTCAGTTCTGACCCGATTTAGCTTATTTTAGGAATGCCTTAGGGTTCCATTAGGACCATATTACATATTGGTATAACCCTCTGAGTTTATACAATGTGGTTCCTTTGTAATCCTAGTTCGTTGCATGTTTCCGTTAAATGCCTAAAATTGACCATTATGCCCTTTTGACTTTAAAACGAGATTTTTGAAAATGTGAGAGGACAAAAACCTTTATTACTGATTTATAAACTTGTCCTAAAAATTTGACATCAGTTCGAGGTCTAAATTAGGAGTTATGCTCAATATCGTAATTTGAAAGCTTTTTATTAATTAAACGGCATATTTAGCATAAAGTCTATTTAAACCCAAATTTCAACACCAAACTTTTTACCCACTGATGTAATATAATATTTTTGGATTTTTGAAGATTTTTAATTATTTTTAAACTAATCATAACATAGGGTTCTTGCTTCGATTCAGTAATAGATGGTTATACCCTTTTTGCTAATAAAATGAGTTTTACATAACATTTTGATACCAAACTTTTTGCCACTGATTTTATATGATAAATAAAATATTTTGAGTCTTCTGGATTGATAAAAATTTCAGCTTTCCTTATACAACCCAAAAATCGCCTAAAACCGACTTTTTACGCGTTATAAACGCCTAGTATGGGGTAAAACTATTTTTGACATATAAGACTTAATACCTACTGATGTTTTAAGTAAAATTTTATACTTTAACAGTAAGTAAAAGTTTTGAACTCCTATTTCCAAATTTGACCTTTAAAGCTTATGTGAAATGACCAAAATGCCCCTACGGTGCATAGTTTGGTTATAAATGATAAATTTCACATGTATGCAATACCCTACTGATATGACTTGCAAAAATAAATATTTTTACTAATCATTTTAGACCAGAACCTCAGATTAATATTTAATCTCTTTTATAACCTTTAAAATGACCAAAATACCCATGCGGGGCATAAATTGATTTTAAATTCGTTTTGGGCATAATGGGAGGTATCCTACTGATATCACAACATATTTAAGGCATATTAACTTGTGAAACCTGTATATGACTCATTTGGTTACCCGTTATGCATTTTTCGCGTTCGGTATGGTTTATGTGACTAGTTTGCATAAATTGACCGAAACGGGTCAAACCTTATCATTTTTACCTCAAAATCCAGAATGTGTTTAATTACCCATATTATACAAGTCTTCAAACTTGTTGGGTCTAAATCACATTCTAATCCGGTCTTCGCTTAATCTTGCGTTTTGAACCGTAAACCCTTCTTTAAAACTAACCGGTCTAAGTTTAAACTTAAGTAAGACCCGTTAGGAATCTAATAGGTTATTAAAACCTTCGTTCCAGATTTAGGAGCCCAGTAAAAGATATTTGCACTTGCTGATTGTATACGGCTAGGATAAATTTGTATAATTTGCTCAGGTAAATACTTTTAACTTATTTTTCGTTATACGGGCTTGGGATACGGTATTATAGTAATACCGCTTGGTCGGGTGTGTAGTTATTTAAAAATAAGATTGTGATTAATATATTTACATAACCCGTTTTAATCTGTTTTGTTTGGTATATGGCCTTTGGGGGGTTAATGACCATGTCGTGGATATCCTCGGCTCATTCATTGAAATGGCCACGACTTAAGCACGGGGTGTAGGCATACACCTGACAGTTGCGTATGTATAAAAGTATCCCACAATAAGGTATTCCTTGTGGGCATCATACTTGTGGTGTGTCAGCTAATCTTGTCCGGCTCTTCTAACCGGCCCTGACGGACGGTAAACATGTAAAACTGTATACAAGACTGTCTTTATAATAATTGTCCCAAGTTATAAAAGATTATTTGTGCCTTGTGCATTTAAATCAATTTTCTTAAAACATTTTTCAAAAGTGTCGGTTAATTGTATTTACCAGTGTAAACTGACGTATTTTCCAAAAGGTTAAGTGCAGGTACTATGCGAAATAGGCTGGCTACTCCTGGGTGAAAAAATAAAGAGTCTTGCAAGCTTTGTCACCTAAAAATCTCTTGAACAATATTTCCTTTGTTTTGATCTGCCTGTGGATCCTTTACATTCCATTTGTAATACTTATGTTACTTTCATTCGGTTTGTAATACTATTACTTTTAGACTTCCGCTGTGCATTGAACTGTGATTATTGACTATGATGATATCAACTACGTCACGATACTCCCCACCGGTAATACGTGGAAATATCGGGGTGTGACAGCCCATCATTGGGAAGATGAATCCCAGTAAACATTCCAACCTCCCCGGCCTTATCAATTAAACAAGACAACGCCTCCATGACCGCCACGAACGAGAACGGGGAAATGGGGTCGCCTTGCCTCATCCCTTTACCACACTTGAATTCAAAGGTCGGAGACCCATTGACCAAGACCGATGCCCGAGCAGAGGAAAGGACACCCCATAACCAACTACACCACTTTGAACCAAAGCTCATTTGCCGGAAAACTTCCACCACAAAACTCCAATTGATATTATCATAGGCTTTCTCAAAGTCAATTTTGAAGAGAAAAGACTTTCTTTTACGTTTCTTAATCCAAGAACAAACCTCGTTAATAATAAGGGGCCCGTCTAGAATATACCTACCACTCAAAAACGCCGATTGAGAATCTGAGATAACCGGGCCAAGCACATTCTTTAGCCTATTAGCGAGGATATTAGAAACAACCTTAGTAACAACCCCTACAAGACTTATTAGGTGATAATCATTAAGGCCTACCGGGTCTTTTTTCTTTGGAACTAGAGAAATAAAAGAGGAACCACAGCCCGGATTTATCAATCCTGTATCGAAGAACATTGCCATAAGACTAACGAAGTGTGCCTCAAAAAGCCTCCAAAAAAAATTTAAAGAACCGGAAATTGAATCCATCTAGATCGGGGCCCCGGTCATCCCCATATTCAAAAACAGCGGATTTGATCTCCTCAACACTGAACTGAGATTCCACCCAAGATGCATCAGAAGCCGAAATCTTCCTCATGTTAGGGCAAGATAACGTTGGGCGATTAACACATTCCTCCGTAAATGTAGATCTAAAAAAATATACACCTCCTTCTTAACCAAGGAAGGTTTAGAAACCCACTCACCCCCGATTTCAGCCCATGAATCACGTTACTAGCCTTCCTGCAGTTGATCAAAGTGTGAAAAAAATTTGAGTTTTCATCCCCCTCTTTGGCCCATCTAACCTGAGATCTTTGTTTAAGGTCCATCACTTTTGCAAGGTCAGCCTCAACAATAATTTTCTTATTTTCTTCAAGAACCCATTCCTCTTCTTCAGATAAGTCCCGAGTATCGAGAATCGACTCTAGAGCCGCCAATTCTTCCTTCGCAAGATCAAGCACCTCTCCTTCCTTGAGCATCATAGCATCTCTCCATTCTCTAATCTTACTACGGATAAAACCCAGTTTCTTGATCAAAAAGACATCAGGGGGGCATCCCGGATCAGAGAAACTACTGCACGCTTCCTCTACCACCTCGTTGAACCCCGCTTTCCCCAACCAGGAGTTAAAAACACGAAAGGGGCGGGCTCTAAAATTAACAGACTTAGTAGACAAGATAATGGGACAATGATCTGACCATAACCTCGGCAAAGCCTGAACACGAGCCTCCGGCCACTCATTGAAAAAATCTAAGTTCACTAAAAACCTGTCAAGCTTACTGAGTTTATTCCCCTTTTCGGATTGCCACATGAACTGCCTACCTCTAATATCGTATTCAATCAACCCAGCATCAAAAATGAAGGAATTGAAGTTACTAGCACAAGAATGTTTAAAGGAGTAGTTTCCTTTCTCTTCCCGGAAACGAACCGGATTAAAGTTGCCCCCAATAATCCAAAAACCATTATAGCTATTAATCAGAGAAACTAACAAAATCCCAAACCTCTTTCTTAGCCGAAACCCCTTGGGGAGCGTAGACGTTCAGGACGTTGATCGTCGAGTTGCTCCCTATCAACCTACCCCTTATATGCAAAAAGTTTCTATTTTTATTAGAGACCTCCAGAGAAAACAAACTATCATCCCACATACTAATTAACCCTCCCGACTGACCGGAGGAGTCAACAGCCTCCGAGCCAAAGCTACCAGAACCCCAAAAATTCGACAATACAGAGCGGGGAATGTCGCTTTGCTTCGATTCCTGGATGGCCAAAAAATTGATGCCATGATCCCGCCTAATAGACTTGATCCAATCAGACTTAAGGGCACCCCCAATCCCTCTCAAATTAACAGACAGAACATTCATTTGGACTCCCTATTAATACCTGTGGAAAGAATCGCCTTTCTGATCAGCTCTGAATGACACTACAGCTCAACTCCGAGTTTTGCCTCAACAGACATTGTACTTTCGAATTCCTTCTCCAAGTGATTCCCATTATCATCTCCCTGAACCACTCCAATCTCACACGAGCGATTGGAATCCTCTACCCTACCGGAGTTGGAGGAATCCGACGAAGCCCTGACGTTAAGATCAATCCCCCTGTCGACACCATCGACCGTCAAGCACCTCCTCTCGTTCTCTTCTTGAGCCTTAGAAGTAAACCCCATGAACCCAAATCCTGGTTCATGATCATCCAAACGAGGTCTTAATCTCTTTAGGACTAGAGTCCACTGGAGATAAATCTTTACAAGACTGAGAGCGTGCTTTCCTCAACTTTGAGCCCACAGTATGCCTGTGATGGGCCCTTTTAGTTTTATCTCCAAGGCCCACATTAAAGTAATTCAAAGGAGGCCCATCTTCTTTACTAGCAACCTTAGGACCCACTGAAGGAACCTCAGGCGGCTGACTTTCCGTATTCCTATGAGACCCCAATCCTTCCATAGACATTCCTGCGCCGCCATTTTCTCTCTCTTCATCCATGGTACCAAGACCCGCATGGGAGGGAACTTCTTCCAACCCGGGCGACTCCTCCACTCCCCCTTCCCGCCGAACAGCTGGGACCCCTCAACTTCTACGTTCCCGGGCACCGACATTGTACCGATCAGAGAAGACATCAACGGAGAATCAGACCCTGCAACCGGAGATGCACCGAGATCGTAGCCCAAACAGTCCAGAACCCAAGCATCATGCTCCTCCTCCACCCAAATTCTAAAACTCCTACCCTTCCAATTCAACATCACAATCTCTCTAATCCTCGATGCTTCCCCGGGTAACACCCCCACCCTAACCATCGAAAGATCTTGATCATCATCAAAAGACTTCGGAATATGGAGGACCTTCCCAAACAATTCCCCGACTTGCATGAGAACCTCATCGTCCAGCAAGTGTAAGGGGATCCCATACAACTTCAGCCACGCCACCCTTTCCAAAGGTAAGGACTGACCCTTCCACGCTTCTAATTTGGTGAACCAAGGATCCCAGATCCCTCGAGACTCCAGGAAATTATTCGCCGAGGCTACATCAAAGAATGAGATAAGAATAGAAAGCCCTCCCAGGTATTGAATCATAGTGTACGAAACCTTGGCAATCCAAAGAAGCCTATCGAAGTCAACCAAAGTCTCCAAATCCACCGTTCTACCCACCACCGCCACCTCGAATAAATCTTTGAAGGCCAACATTCTATCCAACATAATGAGCACCTTGCCGATAAAAAAATTATCAACCACCTTAGGACCCTCGGTATCCATGTTGACCTCCCCAGCAACCTTTGACTTACCCAAAACGTCACTATAGGATCTAACATCCCTAAGATTGAACAACCTACGCCTGTCTTCCTGGCTCGAGGAACTGTGGTTACTCTTCTTTACCTCATGCTGAATTGAGAAACCAGAGTTCTCCACCGCAAACTTAGCGATATTAATCTTCAACTTGGCATTACCCAGCTTAACCCCCCTGAGCATCTTCTCCAACTCAACTCTGTCCTTAACATCAACAAAACTAACAAACCCAAACCTGCTCCCAGATTTATCCCCTTTCTTCGCTATATACGTTCCAGATATAACCCCAAAACCCTCAAGTCCCTGTCTCAAATCCCACGGAGTACACCCTTCAGGCAAGTTGGACACAAAGAACTTGGTGATATTCCTATCATCCCCTTCCTGAAAACCGGACAAACCCTTCCCCAAACCCTCCATAAACCCACCACAGTTTTTTAAAAGGTTAATAGGATTCGTACCGATCAAGCTAAGCTACCACAGTAGCCGCGACCAATAACAGACCTACTAAGCAATCAAAATCTGGGTAACAAGCAGCCACAAGACAACGCCGGCGAATGGAAGAATCGAAAGATCAAGTTAGGGAGAAAGGTGTAGCCAGAATACGAGGCGACCTTGCACGTTAACCCTATTTTTCTCCTCTTCGTCGAGCCAAGAGAGGAAAAACTTCAATGAAATTAATATGATATTACTAGTCATCATGTTTTATGAGTTTTTTACTCTAGACCATTGACTTTCAAAATTAAATCAATGGTTGGATTTGGTCATTTATTCTTATACTATTTTTTGTTTAACATTTATGTTAATCTAACAGAGACAATGTTACACGATTAAAATACAAGAACACCATCTAACATATTATAGACTATTTTGATTATGGTACATAAATTTTAGAACTTTTTTATGTTAGATACATATTACTAATTATTGATTTACTTTTTTTTTATGTTTGTTACAATGTTCATCTTTTTTTTGTTAAAAATATTGTATATCAAAATAATATACCTTCTGTCTTAACACGTGTCACGTTTTCTTATCTTCTTTTTGTAACATATTACACACCCATACTTGTTTTTAATACTTTTTTGTAGGGAATGAAGAGGGCATTGCGTTTTATGTTTATCACACCCTTGGTGGGACGAAATTTTGGTGCCCATAAGATCCCCTTGGTTTAAAACATGTTCTTCTCAGTAATATGATTTATCAGATTCACTTACTGCCATCAATACATGTTACAAAAATAGATTGTCATATACACATGTAACAAAACCAAAAAAAATATAAAGGTTACATACGTAATAATTTAATCAAATTTGTATCTATCTTTTTTGAAGGAGTTGCTCTTTTTTACCCGCTTATGCATTAAATGCATTACTATACTTTTTACATAGAGATCTATATTTTTTGAAGGAGTTCCTCTTTTTTACCTACTTATGCATTAAATGCATTACTACACTTTTTACATAGAGATTTTTTAAAGGATACTGCATCTTTTTGTTTTATAAAATACTTGTGCTTATTTTCCTGATCGCTTGCTTATCTCAATCCCTATATTAACATACTCATAACAAAAATATTATTTTTACATGTATATAACTTATATTTTTTTACCTAAGAGTTGTTAGTATTTTAAAAACAATCATATTATTTTGTGAAACTCCTAACCCAAAAAAATGAGTAGTGATCAACGAAAATGCAGAATTGTTGTTTTGTAACGAAGACATGGTTTTAGTAGGAAAACATCATAATGAAGCCATACCTTTTTTTCCTTGAATCGTTGCTTGTAACCCTTTGGGTTGTTGTTTCTTCTTCCTCAAAGATGCTACCTTGATTGTGTTGTGATGCAAGATGATTTTTAGGAAGATGAACAATGGAGAGACTTTTTGTTTCATAATTTTCTCAAAACTTGGTATATGAAAGCTTTTGAGTTTTGATATGGGGATAAATGTAGTTGGCATATCATATCTGGAGCAAAAAAGAAGTGTAATGATGGATATTGAAAAGTAGACATCTTTTAGGGGTTTTGATTGATGTAGTTGGATCGTGTGTACTCTTTACATGTATTCCCAAGAGACTATTTTGTACCCACTTTCCCAAACTACCCTTGTAGTAACTTTATTCAGATTTAAAGTACAACTAATCAATTTATCATTGTTCTAATACTCATAGCCGTAGATCAAACACAATCAAGGGTTATGATGCAGTTTTCAAGGTTTTCTCAACTCAAGTGGGTTTTCAGATTATCCTTGCCATATATATATATAGGGGAGCGCTAAAATGAAAACCACCTCCAGTTGTAAGAACCGTGAGAACCACTCTCAACCAATCAGAAAAAGGGGTATTGTGGTCATTTACCCCAAATGTCAAATCTTCCCGCTCTCTTCATTTAAAGTCTCTGACTTTATAAAAACCTCTCTCCTCTCTTATTTACATTTCTCATTTCTCAAATCTCAGATCCATTATTCAGATCCATCTTCATCTCCTGTATCTTAATGTACCATTCTCTCAGATCCATTATTCAGATCCGTCTTCATCTCCTATATCTTAATCATCTTCATCTCCTATATCTCAATCTCTCAGATGCATTATTCACAGCCACCATTCTTTCACCGGCGACACCACAAACCCACCCTTCTCCGCCACCCACAACCACTCTCTCTCTCTTAATGTACCATTCTTCACCGGTGACACTACAGGCACACAGAACTCAGACATGCTATCTCTCTCTCACGGTGGTTGTTTTTTTACGGCGGTGTGTCGGTGACGGTGGACGGAGGCGGTGGTGGTGGTGGTGGGTCACCCACAACTGTGACGGCGACGGTGGTGGTGGGTAACCCACACCTGTGACGGCGGCCCCCACGTTTCTCCGGTGACAGTGGTGATGGTTACCGGTGAGGATTAATGGCGACGGTGGTGGGTTTTTGACGGCAACGATGGTGTTCCTTGATTCTGATTGTGTAAGCTGTTTTTGAAATAAATTATGATTTGTGTTTTTCTTTGATTCTAATTGTGTGAGTTGTTATTGAACACAAATTATGATTTGAGGTTTAGAGATTTTTGGCAGTGATAGTTTTTTTATTTGCGTTTTTTGAACATAAATTATGTAAAAATGGTGGGTGTTTGATCTGTGTTCTTGATTCTCTGTTGATTTTGAACAGTTGATATGTGTTTCTCTCTCTAGAAAAAATGGTGGGTGTTTGATCTGTGTTCTTGATTCTCTGGTGATTTTGAATAGTGAACTATGTGGGTTTGATGTGTTGGTTTTTGGGCGATGATGATGCAAAAAAAAACCCGCATATTTAGATGACGATGACGCGGCAAGGATGGTGGAGGGTAGGTTTTTGAACCTACAACCCCACTTTTGCAGCCTCTGATTATCGGAAAATCTGAGCCAAAACCCCGTTTTTTCAAGAATCCACTCGTTTGTTTTGATTTTTGTTTGTTGGGTTTTTAAATTTTTTGAGGCGTCGATGATGATAACAATCTATCTGAGACACCTTCCGAGTTGCGATTTTCTTGGTGCGTTCGTTTTGTGTAAAAAGCTTTTAGAAAAAAATATGTTAAAACCGTAAACTTTTTAACGTAAAACGTAAATTTTTTAACGTAGAATGTAAACTTTTTAACGTAAACGCTAAAACCATAAACTTTTTAACGTAAAACGTAAACTTTTTAATTTAAAAACGTAAAGTTTTTAACGTAAAACGTAATTTTTTTAACGTAAAACGTAAAAAGTTTAACGTAAAACGTAAAACGTAAACTTTTTAACGTAAAACATAAACTTTTTAACGTAAAACGTAAACTTAAAAGTAAAACGTAAACTTTTTAACATAAAACATAAATTTTTTAATGTAAAACGTAAACTTTTTAACCTAAAACGTAAACTTTTTAACGTAAATCGAAATAACATAAACTTTTATGTCAAAACTTTTTAACGTAAAACTTTTTTTATGTAAATTGTAAAACGTAAAAAACGGTGCGTTAAAAAAACGACGCGTTAAAAAGACTGGTGTAAAAACGGCGCGTGAAAAAGCCGGGCGTAAAAACGGCGTGTAAAAAACGGCGCGCAAAAAATTTTGTTTTGTTAAAAAATCTGAATTTAAAATGGTTTTTTAATAAGAAAATTCTGTTGAAAAAAAATAACAATTAATATAATAATACAAAAATAGTAATAAAAACAATAAAGACAAAAAGACAAAATTGAGTAAATTTACTAAACTAACCTTTTGGATTAATATGTTAAAGAAATAATAAGACAAAAAATATTTAATAATAGTTTTTAATTACTTTTAATCTCATCCATTGATTTTGAAAATCTAATTGTTGAAAAGTGGTTCTCTCGGTTCTTACAACTAGAGGTGGTTTTCATTTTAGCGCTTCCCTATATATATATATATATATATATATATATATATATATATATAGGACAAAGATCCGTTAGGAACCACCCCTTATTGCGAGAACCGCGAGAACCAGTGTGAACACAAACAGTAATTCCTAAAAAAATCTAAAAAACACCCAAAAAATATTTTTTTTATTTTTTTACTATTTTTTTTGAAACAATCGCTATATTTTGTTAATAAAAAAAATTCAAAAAAAAAATTGAGTAACAGTTATCCATGCACATGTGCATATGTGTCGTTTCTTTGTCAAATTCCGTAATTCATTACAAATAATAGTCAATTGCACTTTCATTTACACTACTACGTGTAATACACTATTTTTTACATTACCAATGTTAGAAATGCACATGTGCATCTATATGTATCAACAGGAAATAAGGTGTTTTGGTACACTACTTTCTCTTTCATCTATCATTCCATCCATAATACACAAGCATGCACATGTGCATTTTTGTCATTTCTTTGACAAATTCCGTAATTCATTACATATATTAGACAATTGCACTTTCATTTACACTACCATATGTAATACACTACTTTTTACATTACCAATATTAGAAATGCACATGTGCATTCATATGTATCAACGTGAAATAAGGTGTTTTGGTACACCACTTTGAATACACTTTCCCTTTCATCTATCATACAATCCATAATACACTACCATTACCTCCTACCATCCATAATACAATACCATTACCTCCTACCATCCATAATACAATACCATTAACAATATTTTCACTTTATTACATGTATGTAAACACCATTTATACCATCCAATCAACATATTACATAAAAAATTGACAACTATAACCAAACCATCAACCACTAGATATAACTAACCAAAAAACATGTATATGGGTCTACTTCTCCATTCAAAATCACAAACTTTTTGTACCAAAACACGTTATATCATGGTTATACCTAATTATGCACATGTGCATTTTTAATATTGGTAATGTAAAAAGTAGTGTATTACTAATGATATTGTAAATTAAAGTGCAATTGTCTATTCCTGATAACGTATTACCGAATTTGTTGAAGTAATGATACATATGCACATGTGCATGAATAACTCTTACTCGAAAAAAAAAGTTTTTATTTTTTATTTTTATGGGAACGAAATATAGCGATTTTTTATTAAAAAATATTAAAAAAAAAATTGAGTGTTTTTTTGATTTTTTTTAGATTTTATTTTGTGTTCACATTGGTTCTCGCGGTTCTCGCAATAAGGGTGGTTCTCGCATGAACCTTACCCTATATATATATATATATATATATGGAGCCGCCAAAATAGAAACCATCCCCAGTTGTAAGAACCGTGAGAACCACTCTCATCCAATCAGAAAAAGGGGTAGTTTGGTCATTTACCCCAAATGTCAAATCCCACTCTCTCTCTTCATTTATATCTGTCAGACTTTTGTCTCTTTCTCATTTGTATCCTTTTCATTTGTCTCTCTCCTCTTCAAAAAACAGAGATTCGTCATTCAACCCAAACCATAACCCCCCAGATTCATCTTCTCCGATTCCCCCTCCCACCTAATCTGCAGTCGCACCTACTCCCCGTTGCACCCCCTCATTCTCCATCTCTGGTGGATGCCACCGCCGCACATGGGGGTTTCACTCATGTGTGAGCGGTGGTGGCTGATGATGTTACTGTGACCGCTCGTTTCTCCGGCGACCCTCAGACCTGCAACCCATCTCTCATCTCCTCCAAGGGACCCAAAAGATGTTTGATCGGTGGAGAGGAGGTGGTTGGTCGGCGGTGGAAGACGGTGGTGGGAGGTGGTTGGTCGGCGGTGCTGGTGTTGGAGGCGGTTTCACGTTTGTGGAGATTAGAGCAGAAAAGGGGAGGCGGTTTCATGTGTTTGTTGGTAAGAGTTTTGTTGGGTTTTGCTTGTGATTTTTAATGTTTGAATCTGTGGGTTTTTGCTGGGTTTTGATGGTGCTTTTTGGTAGATTTCGAACAATGATTTTGAATGTTTGAATCTGTGGTTTTAAATGTTTGAATGTTTGGATAGTGATTTTGGTAGATTGCGAACACTGATTTTTGCTTGGTTTTGTTGGTGATTTTGAATGTTTGAACAGTGATTTTTGGTAGATTCGAACAGAGATTTTTGCTGGGTTTGCTGGTGATTTTGAATGTTTGAATCTGTGGGTTTTGCTGGTGCTTTTTGGTAGATTTTCGAACAATGAACTATGTGGGTTTTGATCCGTTTGGATTTGGGCGGTGATGATGCAAAAAAAAACCCGTATATTTTGATGACGATGGCGCGGCACGGTTGGTGGATGGTAGATTTTTGAACCTGCAACCCCACTTTGCAGCCTCTGATTATCGGAAAAAATCTGAGTCAAACCCTTTTTTTCAAGAATCCAAACATTGTTTTTGATTTTTGTTGTTGATTTTTTTTTCCAGTCGATGATGATAACAACCTATTTGAGACACTTACCAAGTTGCGATTTCTGGGTGCGTTCATTTTTGTGTAAAAAAGTTTTTGTAAAAAAAACGCTAAAACCGTAAAATTTTTACGTAAAACGTAAATTTTTTTAACGTAAAACGTAAAAACTTTAACGTAAAACGTAACGTAAAACTTTTACGTAAAACGTAAAAACGTAAAACGTAAAAAGTTTAACGTAAAACGTAAAAATTTTAACGTAAAAATTTTAACGTAAAATGTAAAAAGTTTTACGTGAATCGTAAAACGTAAAAAGTTTTACGTGAATCGTAAAACCTAAAAAGTTTTACGTAAAACGTAAAATTTTTAACGTAAAACATAAAACGTAAAAAGTTTTACGTAAAACTTAAAACATAAAAAGTTTAACGTAAAACGTAAAAAGTGTAAAAAACGACGAGTTAAAAAAACGTGTAAAAAACGGCGCGTTAAAAAAAACCGACGCTTGAAAAAACGACCCGTAAAAAACGACCCGTAAAAAAAGGCGCGTTAAAAAAACGACGCTTGTGAGCTCGGCGTAAAAACGACGCGTTAAAAAAACGACGCTTGAAAAAACCCGGCGTGCAAAAACCGGCACGCAAAAAAATTTGTCTTTGTTAAAAAAAATTAAAAATGCGTTTAATAAAAAAATTATTTTTAAAAAATAAAAAGTAATATAATAAAACAAAAAAATAATAAAAAAATAATAAATACTAAAAGACAAGAAAGAGTAATTTTACTAAACTAATCTTTTGGATTAAAATATTAAAGACATAATAAGACAAAATGTATTTAATATTCATTTTAGTTACTTTTAATCTCATCCATCCACATTGTTGATCTAATGGTTAAGAACTGGTTCTCGCGGTTCTTACAACTAAAGGTGGTTTTCATTTTAGCGGTCCCCTATATATATATATAACCGCGCCCCGCGGGTGGCCGTTGACCACGAAATTTTTTTTACACCTAGATCCGTATATTTTAAGACCGGGTGTAAATTTTGGGTTCAAACGGCGCGCCCGAGGGGGTAGTTTTTTACGCCCAAAGTTTGGGTTTTTTTAATTTTTCTTTTTTTTAACCAAACTTTGGGCGTAAAAAACTACCCCCTCGGGCGCGCCGTTTGAACCCAAAATTTACACCCGGTCCTAAAATATACGGATCTAGGTGTAAAAAAAAATTTGTGGTCAACGGCCACCCGCGGGGCGCGGTTCTCGTGGTTCTCATAACTCGTGGTGGTTCTCATTCTAGCGACCCCCTATATAATTAGCGGCTCCCTATATAATATATAGGGGGCCGCTAGAATGAGAACCACCACGAGTTATGAGAACCACGAGAACCGCGCCCCGCGGGTGGCCGTTGACCACGAAATTTATTTTACGACTAGATGTGTATGTTTTAACACCATACGTAAAGTTTGGGTTCAAACGGCGCGCCCGAGAGGGTAGTTTTTTACGCCCAAAGTTTGGGTTTTTTTATTTTTTTTTATTTTTCTTTTTTTTAACCAAACTTTGGGCGTAAAAAACTACCCCCTCGGGCGCGCCGTTTGAACCCAAACTTTACGTATGGTGTTAAAATATACACATCTAGTCGTAAAAAAAAATTCGTGGTCAACGGCCACCCGCGGGTCGCGGTTCTCATAACTCGTGGTGGTTCTCATTCTAGCGGCTCCCTATATATATATATATATATATATATATATATATATATATATATTAACTTATTCCTATATAGGGGATAGTTAAAATGAGAACCACCTCGAGTTGTAAGAACCAGCGAGAACCACCCTCGCGGGGGGCCGTTGACCACGATTTTTTTTTACAACTAGATGTGTATATTTTAACACCCTACGCAAAGTTTGGGTTCAAACGGCGCGCCCGAGGAGTTAGTTTTTTACGCCCAAAGTTTGGGTTTTTTAATTTCTTTTAATTTTTCTTTTTTTTAACCAAACTTTGGGCTTAAAAAACTACCCCCTCGGGCGCGCCGTTTGAACCCAAACTTTGATTAGGGTGTTAAAATATACACATCTAGTTATAAAAAAAAATCGTGGTCAACGGCCCCCCGCGGGGGTGGTTCTCGCTGGTTCTTACAACTCGAGGTGGTTCTCATTTTAACTTATTCCTATATATATATGTATATATAGGGAGCCGCTAGAATAAGAACCACCTCCAGTTATGAGAACCATGAGAACCACTCTCCACCAATCATAATCAGCCAACAAAAAGGGTAGGTTGGTCATTTACCCTAAATGTCTAATCACACCCCTCTCTCTTCATTTAATACACACCCTCTCTCCTCTCTCCTCTCTCCTCTCTTTTCTATTTAAAAGTTTTTTTTTTGTCTTTTTCACTTTATTATTTTTTAATTACTTTTTGTTTTATTATATTACTTTTTAGTTTTATTAAATTACTTTTTATTTTTTAAAAAGATTTTTTTATTAAAAACATTTTTAATGAGAACCACCCCAAGTTATGAGAACCGCGAGAACCACACCTTCCGGGGCGCCGTTGACCACGATTTTTTTTTACAACTAGATGTGTATATTTTAAAAACATTCGTAAAAAAAAAATTTAAACGGTGCGGCCGCGGGGGTAGTTTTTTACCCCGCAAGTTTGGTGTTTTTAATTTTTTTTTTGTTTTTTCTTTTTTTTTACCAAACGGCGGGGTAAAAACTACCCCCGCGGTCGCGCCGTTTAAATTTTTTTTTTTACGAATGTTTTTAAAATATACACATCTAGTTGTAAAAAAAAAATCTTGGTCAACGGCGCCCTGGAAGGTGTGGTTCTCGCGGTTCTCATAACTCGGGGTGGTTCTCATTCTAGCGTCGTTTTTTAGCGTCGTTTTTTAGCGTCGTTTTTTAAAACGTAAAATAACGTTAACGTAAAAATTGGCGCGTAAAATGTAAAAAAAACATTAACGTAAAAAACCGGGGCGTAAGACGTAAAAAACCGACGCGTAAAACGTAAAAAACCGTAAAACGTAAAAAACGTAAAAAACGTAAAAAACGTAAAACGTAAAAAGTTTTTCGTAAAACGTAAAAAGTTTTATGTAAACCGTAAAAAGTTTTTTGTAAAGCGTAAAAAGTTTTTAGGTAAAACGTAAAACGTAAATTTATTTAACATAAAAACGTAAAACGTAAAAAGTTTAACGTAAAACGTAAACTTTTTTAACGTAAAAACGTAAAACGTAAAAAGTTTTTCGTAAAACGTAAAAAGTTTTATGTAAACCGTAAAAAGTTTTTTGTAAAGCGTAAAAAGTTTTAGGTAAAACGTAAAACGTAAATTTTTTTAACGTAAAAACGTAAAACGTAAAAAGTTTAACGTAAAACGTAAACTTTTTTAACGTAAAAACGTAAAACGTAAAAAGGTTTTCGTAAAACGTAAAAAGTTTTATGTAAACCGTAAAAAGTTTTTTGTAAAGCGTAAAAAGTTTTTAGGTAAAACGTAAATTTTTTTTAGTAAAAAGTTTTAGGTAAACGTAAATTTTTTAAAGCAAAACGTAAATATTTTAACGTAAAACGTAAAAACATAATACGTAAACTTTTTAACGTAAAACGTAAACTTTTTAACGTAAAACGTAAACTTTTTAACGTAAAACGTAAATTTTTTAACGTAAAACGTAAACCTCTTTAACGTAAAACGTAAATTTTTTAACAAAAAACGTAAACTTTTTAACGTAAAAAGTCGGCCGTAAAAGCGGCGCGTTAAAAAGCGACGCGTTAAAAAGCGACGCGTAAAAACGTAAAAGGTAAAAAGTTTTTCGTAAAACATAAAAAGTTTTACGTAAAACATAAAACGTAAAAAGTTTTTCGTAAAACGTAAAACGTAAATAAAACGGGA
Organism: Helianthus tuberosus; assembly: GCA_030545235.1. Classification (NCBI taxonomy): domain Eukaryota; kingdom Viridiplantae; phylum Streptophyta; class Magnoliopsida; order Asterales; family Asteraceae; genus Helianthus; species Helianthus tuberosus. Next base: position 15,897 of record JARYGA010032991.1, on the reverse strand, counting down.
CTTAAAAAACGCCGCGTTAAAACGGGACGTAAAAAACGGGATAGCTTGTAAAAAACGGGACGGCTAAAATGAGACGGCAAAAAACGGGACGGCTAATACGGGGCGGCTTGTAAAAAAACGGGACGGCAAAAACCCGGACGTAAAACGGGCAAAAAACGGGACGTAAAAAATGGGGCGCAAAAAACGGGACGGCTAAAAACGGGACGGCGAAAAACGGCACGGCGAAAACGGCACTGCTAAAACGGGACGGCAAAACGGGACGGCGAAAAACGGCACGGTAAAAAACGGGACGGCTAAAACGGGACGGCGAAAAACGGCACGGCTAAAACGGGACGGCTAAAAGGGGACGGCGAAAAACGGGACGGCTAAAACGGGACGGCGAAAAACGGAACGACAAAAAACGGGACGGCAAAAAACAGCGCGTAAAACGGCAAAAAACGGCGCGTAAAACGGGCAAAAAACGGCGCGGCAAAAAACGGGCAAAAAACGGCGCGTAAAACGGGCCAAAAACCGGACGTAAAACGGGCAAAAAACGGGACGTAAAAAATTGGGCGCGAAAAACGGGACGGCTAAAAACGGGACGGCGAAAAACGGCACGGCGAAAAACGGGACGGCTAAAACGGGACGGCAAATCGGGACGGCGAAAAACGGCACGGTAAAAAACGGGACGGCTAAAACGGGACGGCGAAAAACGGGACGGCTAAAACGGGACGGCGAAAAACGGAACGGCAAAAAACGGGACGGCTAAAACGGGACGGCAAAAAACAGCGCGTAAAACGGCAACAAACGGCGCGTAAAACGGGCAAAAAACGGCGCGGCAAAAAACGGCCAAAAACCGGACGTAAAACGGGCAAAAAACGGGACGTAAAAAATGGGGCGCGAAAAACGGGACGGCTAAAAACGGGACGGCGAAAAACGGCACGGCGAAAAACGGGACGGCTAAAACGGGACGGCAAAACGGGACGGCGAAAAACGGCACGGCAAAAAACGGGACAGCTAAAACGGGACGGCGAAAAACGGCACGGCTAAAACGGGACGGCGAAAAACGGGACGGCAAAAAACGGGACGGCTAAAACGGGACGGCGAAAAACGGCACGGCTAAAACGGGACGGCTAAAACGGGACGGCGAAAAACGGCACGGCAAAAAACTGGACGGCTAAAACGGGACGGCGAAAAACGGCACGGCAAAAAACGGGACGACTAAAACGTGACGGCAAAAAACGGCGCGTAAAACGGGCAAAAAACGGCGCGGCAAAAAACGACGCGGCATAAAACGGCGCGTAAAACGAGCCGTATAAACGGTGCGTAAAAACGGGACATAAAAAAAATCTTTTAAAAAAGTAAAAAGTAATATTATAAAACTAAAAAGTAATATAATAAAACAAAAAGTAATTAAAAATAATAAAGTGAAAAATACAAAAAAGAGTTATTTTACTAATCTACTCTTTTTGATTAAAATATAAAAGACATAATAAGACAAATTTTATTTAATATTACTTTTTGTTACTTTTAATCTCATCCATCTATCAAGATGATCTAAAGGCTATAAAGTGGTTCTCATGGTTCTCATAACTGGAGGTGGTTCTCATTTTAGCGATCCCCTGTATATATATATATATATATATATATATATATATATATATATATATATATATATATGGGATAGGTAAAATGAGAACCACCTCCAGTTATGAGAACCACTTATTAGCCCTTAGATCAACTTGATGGATGGATAAGATTAAAAGTAAGAAAAATTAATATTAAATGATTTTTGTCTTATTATGTCTTTAATATTATAATTTAAAAGGGTAATTTAGTAAACTAACTCTTTTTTGTCTTTTTATCTTTATTGTTTTTTATTAGTTTTTTTATTATTATATTACTTTCTATTTTTTAAACATAACTTTTTTATTAAAAAACATTTTAAAATTCAGATTTTTTTTAAACATTTTTTATACTTTTTACAATTTAAGTTTTACGTTAAACTTTTTACGTTTTTTTTACGCGCCGTTTTTACGGCAGGTTTTTTCAAGCGTCGTTATTTTAACAGGCCGTTTTTTTACGTGCCGTTTTTTACGCGACAATTTTTTAACGCCTTTTTTTAACGCGCCGTTTTTACGAGCCAATTTTTTAACGTCGTTTTTTACGCGCCGTTTATTAACGCCATTTTTTAACGCCGTTTTTTCAACGCGTCTTACGCCCGACTTTTTCAACGCCGTTTTTTACAACCCGTCTTACGCCCGACTTTTTCAACGCCGTTTTTTACAACCCGTCTTACGCCTGACTTTTTCAAGCGACGTTTTTTTAACACGCCGTTTTTTACGCGCCGTTTTTTTACACGTCGTTTTTTAAGCGACGTTTTTTACGCGCCTATTTTTTAACGCCGTTTTTTACGCGTCGTTTTTTAACGCCATTTTTTTACGTTTTACGTGCCGGTTTTTTTACGTTTTACGCACCGGTTTTGTTACGTTTTACACGCCGGTTTTTTACGTTAACGTTTTTTTACGTTTTTACGATTTACGTGCCGGTTTTTTACGTTTTACGCGCCGGTTTTTTACGTTAACATTTTTTTACGTTTTACACGCCGGTTTTTTACGTTTTACTAAAAAAAATTTACGTTTTACGTTTTACCTAAAACTTTTTACACTTTACAAAAAACTTTTTACGGTTTACATAAAACTTTTTACGTTTTACGAAAACCTTTTTATGTCTTGCGTTTTTACGTAAAAAACGTTTACGTTTTTACGTTTTTACGTTTTACGTTAAACTTTTTACGTTTTACGTTTTTACGTTAAAAAAATTACGTTTTAACTAAAACTTTTACGACCCGTTTTTTACGACCCGTCTTACGTTTTACGTTAAAAAGTTTACCTTAATTTTTTTAATCTTTTTACGTTCTACGTTAAACTTTATTACGTTTTACGTTTTAAACTTTTTACGTAAAACTTTTTACGTTTTACGAAAAACTTTTTACGTTTTACGTTTTACTTTAAAACTTTTTTACGTTTTACCTTAATTCTTTTAATCTTTTTACGTTTTACGTTTTAAACTTTTTACGTAAAACTTTTTACGTTTTACGTTAAACTTTTTACGTTTGACGTAAAAGTTTACGGTTGAACTTTTCTTTTACAAAGACTTTTTTACACAAAAACTTGTTTACGCAAGACGAGCGCACCCATAAATCGCAAAGTCAGTAGGTGTCTCGGATAGGTTGTTATCGTCATCGACGCCTCAAAATTTATTTTTGAAACAACAACATCAAAACAAAGTGTATCTCGAAAAAAACGGGGTTTGGCTCAGATTTTCCGATAATAAAAAAGGCTGCAAAGTGGGGTTGCAGGTTCAAAAACCTACCCTCCGCCATCTTTGCCGCACCATCCTTATCAAAATCTAGGTTTTTTTTTTTGCATCATCGCCATCCCATTCCAAATATATTAAACCCACATAGTCCACTGATCAAAAATCACTAGAAAAATCAAGAACACAAGATCATAGTTCACTGATCAAACGAGAATCACTGATCAAAAATCAACAAGAACAAACCCACATAGTTCATCAAACAAAAATCAAAGAACCCCCATCAAACAAAAATCAAGAACCCACATAGTTCATCATCGCCGCCCATATCGCACCATATCAAACCCATAAAAGCCCACTAATCAAAATCACCAGATAAACAAGAACACAGGCAAAAAATCAAAGAAACCCACCCAAAAAATCAAACCATCAAAGAAACCCAACCAAAAAATCAAACCATCAAAACCCACCTTCACTGACCCAACTCAAACCATCATCGAGCACCCACCGCCTCCGACATCGTGCACCCACCACCTGCCATCGAGCACCCACCACCTCCGACAACGACACTCCATCACCGTCATCGAGCACCCACCACCGCCGGAGATAACAACACAGGTCATCAACATCAAAAACACCGCTGGAGATAACAACATAGGTCCCATCGTTCACCGTCAAACCACCACCATCTAACCCTAAACTCCAAATCGGAGCTCACCACCTCAAAACATGTCACCGGAGATGGGGTTGCGGATCACCCACAGCGACGACGTTTTCAACAGCGGCGGCGGCGATGCGGGGGGATACGATGGTGGGGGCGGTGGTGGTGGCGGTGGAGAGGCAGTTGGGTTAGTAGAATGAGTCTTGATGTATTTGCTAGTTGAAGAATGATTCTTGTTTGAAGAATGATGGATCTTCAGATGATTTTTTCAATTTTATGGTTGAGATGGGGATGAAGACGAAAAGAAGACAGGAGAGAGGATATATGAGAGATGAGAGAAATGTGTGCAATTTAATGAGGAGAGAGGAGAGATGATAGATAGGACATTAAAAGGAAATGACCAAACTACCCCTTGTTGTGATTGGTTGAAAGTGGTTCTCATAACTAGATATGGTTTTTATTCTAGCGGCTCCCTATATATATATATATATATATATATATATATATATATATATATATATATATATATATATATATGAAAATCTAGTGGCTGAACTTGACCTATTAACTAGGAGGAGGAGGTGGGAGAACTCAATACATATTAAAATTTCGAAGTTTTTAGGTAAAATTTAGACTATGAATTGAAAAACATGGCGGGGCACCCCTGGCCCATATTAATCTCCGCCCATGTGAAAATCCCAATGGATTTTTTTAAAACACTAACAGATATATCCGATACCCTCGTATATGTTCATGACGAGTAAATACCCGACAAATAATGGGTAAGATATAAGACAAGATTTTACAACCGACCGACGACCTAGTATGAGACTAGGATTAACCATGCCTAACACATTAGACTATGGGGTATGGGGCGGGGGTTGGGTACAAACTTATACTCATACTACTCACACGTTTTATGTTTATACTTATACTTACGTGCATATTCATACTTAAACTTATACTTATGCTCATGCTTTTATTCATACTCATATTCATAAATTCGTACCTATACGTGAGCGTAACCTGAGGGATTCGCTTACGTGGGTCACATACATACTTACACATGAACATGCTTATATACTACATTCTCATACGTACACATTCTCATTTTCCAAATTTATGTAAACCCTGATTCATACACAACTAGTACAAGCTATGCGGATCATGTGACGATCAAAATAATCACGGGTGCACACAGGATCATAGTGATAGGAACATGAGAATCATAAAGTGTACTACTGTGTATGGTAAAACCTGGAACGTAACATGACACCGAACAACGAAACGGACGTAACATGATTAAAACATGGTGGATACGCCGCTGGTACTTCCTATATATAAGTGTTTTCACCACATTACCAAACTTTCGTAAAACATGCCATGAGAAATTCAGTGTTTTGCAGACCCTTTGGACCTGATACAAACTTTAAACAACTCGCAAACGCTTTATATCCGATTAACCACGACGAGACTCCATTCTTAACACACCACTTTCGTCTGTCCAATACCCATAACATCCTTATACTCCCATTTATGGTTAGAGTAATCAAATCACTCTTATACCTCCATCATTCTCTAATCTCGTCATTCATACAAATCTCGTTTACAATAAATCGGTTTAAACGTTCGAATCCTAAGCTACCTCCTTACTTTTAAAACTACTTCCTATTCGTTATTCATGTGCAAACACCCCGTAATTGGTCGTTACCCCCAAAACCGTTTTATGTAAAACAACAAACCTTCTCGTTCCTCTCAATAAAACAAATTTTCTACAAATATGCGATTTGGTACTATCCTTTAAACTTTCCATGCAAACTACCTCACTTTTCATCAAATACAAACCGTTTTATACAAAATTTTCCTTCTTAAATACGACACATTTTTAATACATCTCCAACTTGAGTTATTCAAAACTTGTTTAAACTCGCTTTGCCTATACACGCACCTACACGTTTTTACTTATGTTTAATGCCTCAAACCATTTTAGCCAAATGAACTCTTTTTACAAACCCATCTTTTCATTCTCAAAATCTCATACTTTTCAAACACAACTCAAAACTTTCAAGACCCCAATTTTAGACTATCGTTCTCTTGGCTAAAATGTTTTATTCAAGTCTTCCTTTTGAATAAATTTCGGGACGAAATTTCCTAAAGGAGGGGAGACTGTAACGCCCTGCTTTTTTCATACTTTCCATAATTAGAAAGCGTTGCTTGTATTTCTATTTCTATTTCTATTTTTGGAAGTCTTGTATTCTTGTATTCGTCGTTCCATTGTAATCGTTGTAAAATCCGAGACTTGAATCATAATGAAATTCTTATTTTCGTTACAATTCATGATATACACATTTTAGGGGTTGTTTGTTTACCTCTTAACGAGGCTCTTAATGGTTCAGACATCTTAATGGTTCAGCACTTAATGGTTCAGACTGTTTGTTTCACGAGCAGATGTCTGAATGGTTCAGACTGTTTGTTTCACGAGCAGATGTCTGAATGGTTCAGACATTTGCCTCTGAATGGTTAAGATTTATACAGAGTCTGAATGGTTAAGACCTCTAATCTGAATTGGTCAGACATTTGCCTCTGAACGGTTAAGCATTATACAGACTCTTAATGGTTCAGACCTCTTACTGGTTCAACACTCAACCATGCAAATGTTGCCAAACAGCCCCTTATACTTGTTCATACAATTGGATTGATCAAACATATGATACATTAATCTTAATTTGTGCAAAATACGTCAAACTTGCAAACACGTTATTTATAGGTTCAACTTACGCGAATACGATACTTATTCTCGACATTCATACTTGTTTATATTTGTTTTTGCATGTGTTTTATGATTTAGATACATTACATGCCTTAACATATAGTTCTTATTCATAAAACACCTAGAATACGTCTTAAAACATCAAATTATGAAAGTTAAGGGGCCTAAATGACAAAAAATAAAACAATTCAACAAACCAACTTGGCTCGCGGCCCGCGAAGCCACACACCTGGCGAGTCGCGCCCCGCGACGTACTCGGATCCGCGAGCAGACTTGGACAATTCGTGATTGGGTCACTTCTTTTGTGTTTTGTTGAACTTAAACTTGTGTTTTCTTGCATTTAATGTCACCTAAGCAACCCTAATTCTTTTCCCTATAAAACCCAAGCCTCCTCCACACTTTTTCCATTTTGCAACTCACATCGAACACTCTCAATTCACTCTCTAATCAGCTGATAATCAGAAGATAGGCATATTTGTTACAAGTTACTAAAGCTTGCATAACTTCATAATTTCTTCATCTTTTTCAATGATTCTTCTTTCTAAACACTTGGAACAACCTTAGGTATGTTTGCCACGGGTATTCCATGGAAAACCAAGGCTGGAACATCACCATATAAGGCTCCAAAGTGCAATAAACTTTATCTTTTGATTAAACACTTGATTAACTCACTTACACTTGAGGTTTCTCATACACATTCCTATGTCCTTATGCTCATAATCAAGTCTATGGTTAGTTGGGCTTAAAAACACGGTTGTGACATAAAAATCCAGAGGTTTAATCCTCATAAACATTCTGTTTTGATAAGGTTTTAGCCTACAAGTGATGAACAAGTCCTACACTTGAAGTTGTGTGATTATTTGGATAGCTTGGGCTATCCTACCTTCAATACACACATCACTTGATGTTTTCTTAGTTAGATAGTATGTATTTCCATTTCCTAACTGTATGTCTATGACCATCCTTGTTGTCTTATGACAACTTGTGTATTGGTGACAACTAAAGAGGTTCCTAAATTGAAGATTTATCTTCCTACCTCCTACATGACTTCTATGACATCCTTGTGATAATCTTTCACTAAATAACCTATAATATAAACTATAAAAGAATATATAATACATGTAAGAAACCTAACACTTGATGATAACCAAATGGTTATTTGTCAAGTTAGTAAGTTACATCACCTAAGTATTTAGTTTTCTTATTACGATTCTAATGGGTGTTACACCCATGAAATCATTCAAACCCTATGGGTTTTCATAGTGTCAAGAACTAGTGCTAAGTCTAAGTGATTACTTTCTTGTATATTTACTTTGTTATAGTTTAATTTCGAATTTCCGACCTTAAGCATGCCTTGAACTCCAACCCGTTTACATTCGATCTCCTAATCTCGTTACTCGTCAACACTTGGATAATCGGAAAGCACATGCAATTTTGTGAGTATACTTGAACCCCTTTTTCGTTTACCACCTTTTGGGGTGTAACATGTTAAACTTTAAACTTACACTTAAACTTTATTCTTAAATGCACAAACATTCCTTATACATGCATGCATACTTGTTACTTGATACTTTAAACTTGGGGTTATATGTTTTGTGTTAGACTTATCATTAACTTCGTACGAGCTTATCCTTGACATATATAGCACTATAGGATTAACGCACCACCCGTATTCTTGAGGTTATTGTCACACCCCCAAAATCCACCATGCGGAGCATCACCGCTTGGAGGCGTGACGTGACCAGGATCGAGCCACCAATCATATTGAACAATGTAATTAAGTAAGTAAAACCGACCTCAATACAATTGGTGACCATAAGACGATAACCAACTTTAGGTTAGCAAAGTTTAGATTTAAACAGCGGAAGCATAAGACGTTAAACCAAAACATAAGTTCGTAGTTCATAAGTTTAAAGTCCCAAAACATAAGTTTCATAAGTTCATAAAGTTTATTTATTGAGTACAGGACATATTAGTTCGCATCCCACAACGACCACCTCCATGTGCAATCTCCATAGCATCTAATGACCTGCAAAGCATGTAGTAACGAGTCAACAACAAAGTTGAGTGAGTTCACGGTTGGTTGTCCATTTTAGAGTTGTTTCCAAAAAATGTAGTTTAATCTTAATCAGCTATCTAGCCATGGGGGATTACCCCATAGTTCGAAAACGTTTATCAGTTAACCATCCCATGTCCACCTTCCCTGGCTATCCAGCCCGGCACTCCAGCCGTGGGGAGCTACCCCGTTATTTAAACTACCAGACTCGTTTATCATATCGACTACTAACAAAAATCAATTGTGCCCTAGCGTCGGTGTCTATCATCACCGACGTGCCATAGTCCATTAGTACACACCCACACGGTGTGAGGTTTGTTAAACCTAATAGCGCTATTAACTAATGACTCGCTCGCCATAGCCTCGGCGATTAAGTCGATACAAAAAGGGAGGGACTTCGCTGATAGAGTTCTAGTCCAGTAAGTCTAATACGTCCCAACAGGACGAGGAATTTACATTCCTGAACACGTCTCAAAGGACGAGGAATCCCTATTCCTGTGCCCATTCCCATTCCCACTGGGAATTTACCATGCTTTGTAGAAAAGTGTGAACTCACCTCATTTTGCTCGGTTAGATTCTCAAATATAGCTAACAGTCAAGGTCGGTCAGTCACGTCCTAGTATGATTTACCAGTTAGTCATTTAGTGGCTTTCAAATAGAGCACACAGTTCCTACACGTATCTATCACACAACATGCATCACTTTGACGGTTTATGCCCATGTATATTTCCCATCCATTCCCCACTCATAAACAAACATACGATAACGCACATAACACATATAACATGTTATATCATTCACAGATAGCATATTCGACATTTAGACACGCAAATTACAGCTCATGTCATTTCAGCATAAATATTCAAAACCGGGCTGTTTTCGGACATTTTAATAAAATAGTTAACTTATTCCAAAAATTCCCAAATTTTTACAGAATGTCTTAAACATTCCAAATTTTATTGTGTAAAATATGGGGGTCCGGTTCATTACCAATATTTTATAAAAAATCATTTTTCGGACTGATCTCAGATTTATCTATTTTTTACCACAGTCCACGGAACAATTTATTAAAAATTCATCGTAAGTCCGATTTACGAAATTCCAGTGGGGGAATTACAAATACATCGGTGGTCATCTACAGTATAAGTTTCATGATCCAACTCTACACAGAACCCAAGTTATGACAGAAAACAAAACATATATTTTCAGCAGAAAAATGCAGCTCTAGCTGCTGTTACGAAATGACGCTTTAAAAATAGTAAACGAAGTCCAAAAATTACGATTCCGGTGCCATTAGAACAGTATTTCATAATAACACGTTTTAGACTCAAAATATCAGTTTTTCGTAGAGTTTATAACTTGTTTACAGCCAACTGAAGTTGGCTGTAAAACTTGGACAGATTCTGTTTTCATCCTTTAACTTACTAACTTGTGTTCGATTGATTCCGTTAATCATGTTTAGTGATCATAACAATATCAAACATCAATATTAACCAGTAACACATCAGATAATCAACCAAGAATCATAACAAATCAAGATCCAAGAGTTTTACACTAATATTTGCTCATTAACCACTTTGTTCATCATTTTTAGTAGACTTTAAGTTTTGTTCTTGAGTGTTTATGATTTTTATCCGACAAATCTCTTATTAACCACTTTAGACAAGATCAATAGGGTGTTTAGAGTCACTTACTACTAGCTCGTGGCTAGGGAAGAAACTAGACGAAAAACGGGTGGTTAATAGCGTCGTAGAGAGGTCCTTGCGATTCCGTAAACACCGGGTCTCCTCGTATGAGCTCTAACACACTAGTATGTATGTAATATTGCAATATACAAATTGAAAAGTGATGGTGGGTGGGCTATGACTCTCGGCCGAAGACAAGGCAAGGGAAAGTGAGAGCAATTTTTATGTTAAGTGTTTTGAAGTGAGTGGCCTTATCCTTCAAGTATTATTATAACCCATTTGGAGCTCTTGCCAACAAGTAATGTGTTGCCTAGATATTAGGCAACTAAATATAATAATCAAAATTTGATGGAGGATGTCTCCACCTAGGGAAACCGATCGGATATGGGGGTTGGGTATTTAGGTTAGATTTCAACTAATGGTTAAGTAGTTAGTTAGTTTAATTTAGAGATTAATGATTAGTTATTTGTGTGTTATAATTTATAACGGGGGTTAGGGTATTCGGGGACCCTAACTGGCTCAGGAAGGAAAAACAATGTCAATGTCAATATTTTTATGTTCCGGGTAGAGTCCGGTTGTTTGGTTCGACACTGTTCCGTTAAACTGCTTAATTAATCCGTAAAGCGTCCTACATATATATTTTTTTGCAACGTTTTTAATTTTTAACACTCAGGAAGGCATACCGAACTATTTAGTAACTTTTCTGTATCCTACTAGTATGTTAACAAATACATGTAAGTATAACACAGATATTAGAAAGCAGTTAAGTGATTCCACACAGTCGTCAAACACTTTAATTATCATTAATAAATTGTACGGAATACTTGTACGGAATACATAGGATTTGAGGGTTGTCACATTTCTCCCCCTGTTAATAGAATTTCGTCCCGAAATTTAGCGCGTGGTTACTGAGGAAGCTAGTTAAGTTGTGTTGTTTTCCTGATTTTCCTGGGGTGTCACATCATCCCCCCGTTGAATTGGAATTTCGTCCCGAAATTCTGCAGTAGCTTCAGCCTCAGTAGTGGTTGCGTTTTTCTTAAACAGTTGGGGATATTTGAGTTTCATTTGGTCTTCTCGTTCCCAGGTATACTCTGGGCCACGACGAGCATTCCAACGAACTCGGACCAGAGGTATCCTGGTACGCTTGAGGATCTTAACATCTCGATCCGAAATCTCTACTGGTTCGTCGACGAATCGCAGCTGGTCGTCGATTGTGAGTTCCTTGAGAGGAACTATGAGGGTCTCATCTGACAGACACTTCTTTAGATTCGACACATGGAAAACATTGTGAACTCCGCTGAGTTCTTCAGGTAGATTCAACCTGTAGGCGACTTTACCAATTTTCTCGGTGACTTCGAATGGTCCGACATAACGCGGATTGAGTTTGCCTCGTTTGCCAAAGCGGACTACACCTTTCCAAGGTGAGGCTTTGAGTAGCACGCGATCCCCAACCTGGAACTCGAGTGGTTTTCTTCGCTTATCAGCATAGCTTTTCTGACGGTCACGAGCTGCCGCCATTCGTTGCCGTATCTAAGCAATTCCCTCGGTGGTATCTACCACAAGTTTTGGGCCAGTGATTTGGCTGTCACCAACTTCTGCCCAACAGAAAGGTGATCGGCATTTGCGTCCGTATAATGCCTTAAACGGAGCGGCTTGGATACTGGTGTGGTAGCTGTTGTTATACGAAAACTCCACTAGCGGGAGGTGCATCGATTACACTTGCCCTAAGCATGTCTTCAAGGGTTTGGATGGTGTGTTCAGATTACCCATCCGTCTGTGGGTGGTAAGCGGTGCTCATATCTAAACGTGAGCCAAAAGACTTGTGTATTGCTTGCCACAGTTCCGAAGTAAAACGCGCGTCACGATCAGAAATGATGGAGGTTGGCACTCCGTGCCTTGACACCACTTCTTTAGGTAGATGTCTGCTAGAGTAGAAAACTTATCCGTTTCCTTGATTGCCAGAAAATGTGCAGACTTGGTCAGTCGATCCACGATCACCCAAATGGTATCGTTTCAACGTTGAAATCTGGGCAGGCCAGTAACGAAATCCATGGAACTTTGCTCCCATTTCCATTTAGGTATCTCTGGTTGTTGAAGTATGCCTGATGGTTTCTGGTATTCGGTCTTGACTCTCGCACAAGTCAAACATTTGCTAACATAGGTTGCTATGTGAGCTTTCATGCTAGGCCACCAGTATGTAGTCTTTAGGTCGTGGTACATCTTATCCGAACCAGGATGTACTGAATAACGAGACTTATGTGCTTCATCCATCACAAGCTCGCGTAAGTTGCCATAAAGTGGAACCCAGATGCGTCCGTTTACATAGTAGGCACCGTCTATCTTTTGTTCTAGCCGCTGCCTCGATCCTCGTAAGGATTCAGTCCTGATGTTCTCTGCTTTCAACGCTTCAACCTGAGCATCACGAATTTGAGCGGGAAGGCTAGAGTGAATGGTAAGCTGTAATGCACGTACACGCTTAGGTATAGTATCCTTTCGACTGAGGGCGTCGGCCACAACATTGGCCTTGCCCGGATGATACTTGATCGGGCATTCGTAATCATTCAAGAGCTCGACCCATCGTCGTTGTCGCATGTTTAACTCCTTTTGCTTGAAGATATGCTCGAGACTCCTGTGATCGGTGTAAATGGTGCACTTGGTACCGTACAGGTAATGTCTCCATATCTTAAGCGCGAAAACAACTGCTCCCAGCTCCAAGTCGTGCATAGTGTAGTTCCTTTCATGAACTTTAAGTTGGCGTGATGCGTAGGCAATGACCTTGTCACGTTGCATCAACACGCAACCAAGTCCTTGGATGGAAGCATCACAATAGACCACAAAATCATCTGTGCCTTCGGGCAATGAGAGGATAGGCGCGCTACAAAGTCTATCTTTCAAGTGTTGAAAAGCAGATTCCTATGCATCACCCCAACGGTAGGTGACACCCTTCTAAGTCAGTGAAGTGAGAGGCTGCGCATTCTTTGAGAAATCCTTAATGAATCTTCTGTAGTATCCTGCCAAACCCAAGAATTGGCGGATTTCTGTTGGTGTACGGGGTGTAGGCCAGTTCTTGATCAATTCAACCTTAGATGGATCCACATGAATTCCATCCTTGTTTACCACATGGCCTAGAAAGTGGACTTCGCGAAGCCAGAAGTCACATTTCGAAAATTTGGCATACAACTGCTCTGTTCGAAGGAGTTCCGGCATAAGTCGTAGATGTTGCTCGTGTTCCTCCTGACTCTTAGAATAGATTAGGTTGTCGTCGATGAAAACAATAACGAATTTATCCAGGTAAGGCTTGCACACTCGGTTCATGAGATCCAAGAAGACTGCAGGAGTATTTGTCAATCCGAAAGGCATTACTAGAAACTCGTAATGGCTGTAGCGAGTTCTGAATGCTGTTTTGGAGATGTCCTCATCTCGGACTCTCAGCTGATGGTATCCCGATCTCAAGTCAATCTTGGAGTAATAGCTCGACCCTTGCAACTGGTCGAACAAGTCGTCAATACGTGGGAGAGGATAACGATTCTTCACAGTCACATTGTTAAGTTCGCGATAGTCAATACACATCCTGAAGGTACCGTCTTTCTTCTTCACGAACAAGACTGGAGCTCCCCAGGGCGAAGAGCTAGGACGTATGAAACCCTTTTCCAAGAGTTCTTGTAGTTGTGAGGACAGTTCTTCGAGTTCTGATGGAGCTAGACGATATGGCTCTCGGGCTATGGGCGCTGCTCCAGGAGCTAGCTCGATTTGAAATTCAACTTGACGATGAGGCGGAAGACCAGGTAATTCCTCAGGAAATACTTCAGGAAAAATCGCGCACAATAGGAATGTCTTCAATTCTCTTCTCTTCCTTTGATGTGTCAGTAACGAGTGCTAAAATGGCAGTGTGGCCCTTTCGTAGACACTTCTAGGCCTTAAGGAAAGAGATAATGCCTACAACAGCACCACTTTTATTGCCCTGAATCACCAGAGGTTCTTCACCAGGACGAGGAATGCGGATGATTTTCTCCTTGCAAACAATCTCCGCTTGATGATGAGATAGCCAATCCATCCCAATGACAACATCAAAACTACCCAGAACGATAGGGATGAGGTCGATGGAAAAGGTCTGATTGGTCAGGACAGGCTTGCAACATTTAACTACATGCGTAACCTCTAAATTTCTACCATTCGCTAACTCTACGATGTGCTTGGTGTTCAAAAGTGTTGGAGTACGCTTAAGCATCTGACTAACTTTTAAGGACACATAGCTAGTATCGGTACCCGAATCAAATAAACAGTAACAAAGAAATCATCCAGAAGAAACTTACCCATCACAACGTTGGGATCGTTCCTTGCATAACCTTGACCAATCACGAACACACAACCTCGGGCGCCATTGCCATTATTGTTACCCTCGTTGTTGCCTCCATTGTTGTTCCCGTTCCCTTGATTGTTGTTGTTGTTCTGGCTCTGGTTCAGCTGAGGACAGTCCCTTTTAAAGTGGCCTTCAGCGCCACACTGAAAGCATCCTTTATTACCCTGTTGGTGTTGTTGTTGGTTCTGGGGAGCTTGTGGCTGCTGTTGTCGATTCTGTTTTGCAGGACGTGGGCTCCTGCAATCCTTAGCTTCATGACCCAGCTTGAGACATCTCTGACAACGACCCTTGTTGCACGGCTTGCTGTGGTGCAAACTACATCGATTGCACTTAGGGTGATTTCCCTTGTATCCACCCTGAAGGCATACCGAACTATTTAGTAACTTTTCTGTATCCTACTAGTATGTTAACAAATACATGTAAGTATAACACAGATATCAGAAAGCAGTTAAGTGATTCCACACAGTCGTCAAACACTTTAATTATCATTAATAAATTGTACGGAATACTTGTACGGAATACATAGGATTTGAGGGTTGTCACATTCTCCCCCTGTTAAGAGAATTTCGTCCCGAAATTTAGCGCGTGGTTACTGAGGAAGCTAGTTAAGTTGCGTTGTTTTCCTGATTTTCCTGGGGTGTCACATCATCCCCCCGTTGATTTGGAATTTCGTCCCGAAATTCTGCAGTAGCTTCAGCCTCAGTAGTGGTTGCGTTTTTCTTAAACAGTTGGGGATATTTGAGTTTCATTTGGTCTTCTCGTTCCCAGGTATACTCTGGGCCACGACGAGCATTCCAACGAACTCGGACCAGAGGTATCCTGGTACGCTTGAGGATCTTAACATCTCGATCCGAAATCTCTACTGGTTCCCCGACGAATCACAGCTGGTCGTCGATTGTGAGTTCCTTGAGAGGAACTATGAGGGTCTCATCTGACAGACACTTCTTTAGATTCGACACATGGAAAACATTGTGAACTCCGCTGAGTTCTTCAGGTAGATTCAACCTGTAGGCGACTTTGCCAATTTTCTCGGTGACTTCGAATGGTCCGACATAACGCGGATTGAGT
>JARYGA010032990.1:0-24182 GCA_030545235.1 Helianthus tuberosus | reverse complement strand
TTTAGCCTACTGATTAGCCTTGCAACCTAATTTAAATAACAATGCACACGAACTAGGTCAGTAACTAATACAGCATTTACGATAACTCACGAGATTAAAACCTTCACAACGAATGACAAAGTGCATTACTTAAACATCCATCGAATTCACGACGAATGACAAAGTATGGCCCTAATGTGGGCAGCACTTAAACATCCATTGGATAGTTTCAATCGATCGGACATTGAATCGTAGCAGCGATCGAGTTAATACCCTGTATCGTAGCAGTGCTTCACTACTGTGAATATAATTTTTGACATTTGAGCAGTGTTCTTCGTGTTTTTGATTGAAATTTCGACACCAGTGAACTGCTCGTGGCCAAACCTATTTATAGCAGAAATTTGAGTCTTACACGGCCCGCGTAAGCCTCAACAGACTCTTACGCGGCCCGCGAGAGCCCCCTATGCGTAGATTAGGGCATCCGTGTCACACATAGGTCTGCCACGTGGCTGCCACGTGGCCCTGAACGCTTATCCGGTCAAACACACTTTGACGTGGCCCGCGTAAGCTTCTCTTATAGCTTACGCGGCCCGCCTGAAACCCAAAAACCTTGATTTCTTGATTTTTCATGCACAGTAGGGTTTCAGGGATCCGGGTTTTCACTTATGGGTCGTTTTGGGACATTTTTGAAGGTCTTTACACCATACCACATATAAACGTTTGTAAACAGTTTGTAACATGTACTTCACCCCTGAAGTTATAAAACTGAAAACAGTTAAAAGAAAAGAGGGACATGAACTCACAGTCTTGCGTTCTTCGTAATCAACTGTAACTCAAAGCTCCTTCGGGTGTACACGACTACCTACAACGTACTATGATCTATTAGACGAGCGGATCGTGCCTTGACTTAGTATTACTTGGTGTCTTTGAGTTACTTTCCTTTATGTCCTTAATATTATCCCAAGTTATATAATTATTTGTTAAAATAATAAATATTTTAACTTAAATTATATTTATCAAATTTTGGAATAATAGTTAAAATAATGTATTTTAACTTGTTACTTTCCAAGTATTTATAGATGTTCATCCTTCTCAAGGATGGGTGTATTTGTATTCGTATTTCTATACCTGTATATTTTTGCCATTTATTGGTGTCGTATTCCGGTGTGTATCCATACGTACGAGAATACATATTTTCTATTGTGTTTATTAAGTATTTTATACTTAACTTTTCTGGAATAATATTTCTAGTAAAAATACATCAACATATATTTCCAAAATATATTTTTTAAGAAATATTACTTAGAAAAATTATTTATAATTTACCTTTGGCAATAATATTTGTATTTCCATATAAGCTCCCAATATATATATATATTAAGTCTAACTTGGAAAATATATATAAACTTATTTTTCTCCCAAAAATAATGTATTTGATGTTTGTTTGAGAAAATATATTTCCTCCAAAAATAATATACCTTCTAATAATTCCCAAAAAATATATTTTTATTCACAAAAAATAATATATTTTCTTCTTGTAAAAAATATGATACATTTGTAATAATTGTAAAAATCATATTTTCATTCACTTGGTGTCCAAAATATTAGTTTCCAAAATATACTTATGAATCAACTTTCCGGAATATTTTGTAAGTTATATTTCTTTGTTCGGTTTCATTAATAATGTGGGTATTCTTTGTATATTTATTCCTTGGAATTTTGGTAATATTTTGGATTGTAATTTTTGGTATTTTGATGAGTTATATTATTTGAAGTCCTAAAATAATATAACTAATACAAATAATCACACACATGGTGATATCCAAATATATATTTCCTAAATACATATTTAGTCACTTTTATTTATAAAAACCAACCTCCAATATTTAAAATTTTGTAACAAAAAATTATGGCAAACCTTATGTGAAAATCCATGGTTTGAAATATACTTGTAAATATTTGTTTAGAAATATTTTTCTAAGTGTTTAATTTTTAGAAATTTTTTTGCCATGGTTTCCCCTAAAAATGGAGGTTTCCATACCTTCAAGGCATATCATTTTCTTTTGTAAATCAACACAATCAATCAACAATCATCAATAAACAATCTAGACTTACCAATTTTGCCAAAAACAAGCATGAAATACCACTTCATGAACTTGAAAATTTACAAAAAAATTGTAGAAACTTACTAGTGTGTTTAGTAAGCCTAGTTACCCTTTAAAGTGTGGTTGATTCTTTAAAAACATCATTTTTGAAGAATCTAGATCTTTACAACTTATAATCACATTTTCTAAAAATGTTTCTTCTTGGATTTTTCTTGTTACTTAAGTGTTTCTACACTTGTTTAACCTCTAAAAACATGGTTGGTTTCTTTAAGAACCAAGATTTAGTAAACTTTGTATTTTTAACTTGGTTTCTTGAAAAGTCATTCTTGAAATCTTAGATTTACAAGACTTGCATCTCATTTTAATCATCATTTTACAAGAAAAGAATATATTCTTTCAAGTTCATGTCTTTCATGAGGATGATCTATTAATCTCTAACATTTTCATCCTCTCATCTTGCTAGATTATGTTTTTAATCATGATTTAGCAAGATCATATGATAATCTACATCATTTTCATAAGTAAACAACAATCAACAAGTATAACAACACATATACATCAAGATTTCTTCATGATTTAAGCTTATGTTCATGTTTCATTCTCTTGTTTCTTAGTGTTCTTTAACCTTAACGTCATGTATCTTCTTTTAACCACTTAAATAAGATGTAAAATGAAGAGATTAGTGTTCTTACCACTAGCTCAAGGCTAGGGATGATGAAGAGAAGAAAAGAAGAGGATAAAAGCAAATGGAGAAGGTCCTTCAACTTCCGAAAGCTCCTAGCTTCCTTATGCACCTTCTAACACCCTTGTATATGCTTGGAATTAGATGAAGTTGATTGGATGATGGTGATGTTGTTGTTGTTGTTGTCTTCGGTCGTGAACAAGCAAGGGAGGAAGAAGAAGAGTGGTGTTGAATGTGATGTTGAGGAATGAAGGTTATGTTACTAGTAGGTTATACTTATATCCACAATCAAAACATTTTCCATTGGTTACTATGTTTAATAAAGAAGAAACAAGATCAAATTTAATAATCGTATAAAATCTTGAGGTGGGGGCCATGTTGGCCGATTACTAGGTGGGGGGGGGGGGGGGTGGTATAGGTGTAGGTTGTAACTAGTAAGTTAGTTAATAGTTGAAATGCAAGTTTCTAGTTAGATGTTTAGTTATTAGATATTTATATAGGGTGTTATGATGTTCGGGGACCATAACTAGCTTGGTAATGTTAAAACAGTGCTTCTAGTGAAAATTTGGTGTTTCGGGTAGTGTCCGGTTGTTCGGTTGGTTACTGGTTCGTTAAGGTGCTAAACTATGCAGTTTAGTGTGCTTTATGTACCCTTTTGTGACACTTTTGATTCTCGAAACATAGGAAAACATTCAGGACCATTTAACCACATTTCTGCAAGATATTAGATGGTTTAAATGCTGATTTTGCTGATTTTCTGCAGAATTCTGCAGTTTATTTGAGTTTTAGGCACTTTTCGACACTTAAACTGTCTCTACGAAGGCAGTTTTGTGATCCTTACTTTCCTACATACTATACTAGTGTAATACTTGGTTTTTGGCTCATTCTGTGTCTCAATACAATGTTTGTCTATTTACTGATTTACGTAAGTATTTTTCAGATTTGTCTGATAACTGTGCTGCCGGTGTTTCGTGCATCATTCGAATCAACAAAGTCTGTATGCAGTAATGATATGTCATTTGCAATATATGATGCACATGCATGTATGATAACAATAATCAAGAAGCAATTTAAGTCATAAATTGTAATTCAACACAGTCATTAAGCACTAATCATTGTTTAATGATTGTACGAATGCATGCATTTGACAGTTGTCACAATTATACCTCTGATTTTGAATGTCTCAACCTTGTTTTTAAGCCTAACTAACCATATAAGTGGTTATAAGCATAAGCACACAGGTTTAAGATGAGTTAGACTCAAGTTGAACAAGTTTAGTAAAGATTAGATGAAATCAGAAATGAACAGTGAACTTTGGAGCCTTTTTGGCGATATTCCAGGGACTTATTTATGGTGAAAACCCCATGGAATCGAAGCTAAGGTCAATCCAAGCACTTAGGAAAAAGAATGAGGCAAAACGGATAAGGAACGAAGAAGTTATGCTCACTTTAGTGAAGAGGTAGCAATCTGCTCGAATCTGGAAACTCATCTGCGTTTTAGGTGATTTGAGAGTGATTTGGATGAGTTTGCAAAGTGATTTAAGCTTGGGAATGGCTTGGTATTTATAGGGAAGGTTTAGGTTAGTTGGTAGTTGGTTATTTAATGCTAAAAGTTGTTTAAAATCTCAAAAAAAAAAATTAAAAAAAACACGCTTAAAATCGAGCCTGATTACATTTCAGCGAACTGGGCTTGTTGGCGGGCCGCGTAGACTCGAGCTGGGCTGGGTCGCGGCCGCCAGGCCTCAACTGAACGAGTGTTTAAATGATTAATGGGGCGGGTTTAGCTTCATGTCAAGGCCAGCTCGGCTGGTTAATGCGTGGGTGTGTGGGATGAGTGACCCAGGTTCGAGTCCCGTGGCCAGCGTTCTTTTTATTCCTTTTTTTCTTGTCACACCCCGACCACGTAAAACAACAAAACGTGGCGGAAACGTCGGGGAGTGTCGTAACAGAATCATTGTTTCACAACCATGGATTAAATAATTTCGTTTTATTGAATTATTGAACTCATTGTTTTATTACAAATCAAATAAATACAAATATTATCTTTCAAGTTTTAAAGTCGCTAAGGCACGAGTCCATCCTATGTATAGCATGCATCAACAATCATCACATAACAGCACCTGAAACATGTGTAAAAATAGGTACGTCAGCATAAAAATGCATGTGAGATACATAGGTTTTATTATAATTAAGAATCATGACTTGTAAGTTTAGAGAAAAATATTTAATAAAAAAATAGTCATGAACCTTAAAATATTTTCTTTTATAAATCATATAACAAGTAATAAGAAAATCAGATGATATAAATAAATAATTAAATAAAATGAGTTTGTATAAAATATATTGTTTGTAAAACAATATTTTGATAAAAAGGTTTATAGTATGTATATAAAAATATACTTTGGTTTTAAGGGAGTCGAATAAGTAATATATTAAAATATATTTCAGTTCCAAAATCGTTAAACAAATAGTATATTAAATATACTTTAGTCATCAAAATAATAATTTTCAGTAGTATATCAAAAGTATACTTTGGTTTTATTAATAACATATTAAACTATGTTTTGGTTTTATAAATAACATATTAAACTATGTTTTGGTTTTATAAATAACATATTTAAACTATGTTTTGTTTTATCAATAACATATTAAACTATGTTTTGGTTTTATAAATAACATATCAAACTATGCTTTTGGTTTTGATAAATAACTTATTAAACTATGATTTAGCAATTAACAAAATATATGTTGTTTTGTACAATATCACATATGAAAGTATATCAAACTATACTTTTGGGAGTATAACAAAATATACAATAAAAATGTGATTTAAGAATTCAACCAAACCTAGTGCATCAAAATACACCTTTGAGACTATAGAAATACCACAAAGGCAATTCCTATTTGGATAAAATATCGGTTTCTGACATTCCATGACAACAGGAATGGGGTGTCAAATCCTATAGCGCTATATCATACTACCAATCGGTCTGGTGAACATAAAATAAGTACAATTCCAAAAATTAATTTTATAATCTTTGAAAAATTAGTGTTTAAACCATAAATAATCATTCAGTTTGTCAAAAGATAAGTACTAACATGTATAATCAATTATACTTTGAAATCATGAACATAACAAATAGGTACACATGTTTCACCCCAAAACATTGAAAACAGTAAAAGAGGGGACTATGTACTCACTTGAGAGTGCTTAGAAGTCTTGAACAACTACCAAGCAAGCTAGAGGGATCACGGAAATCAAACGGCACCTAATATAGGTAACTACATTAATAAACCGGACCTAAATCGGGAGATCGGATAGGATGAGGTTTCGTAAACCAAATGAGTATTGGAACTCATATGATATGGTTTGACAAAGCCTACGTACTAAAATGAAACCTAACCTAAGTGCTTACGACCCAATACGACTCGTTTAGGTAGCTTATGCTACTTTAACGCGTCGTTCGCGTAAAACGCGTTCGGACCGCCTAACTAGTCCTATGACAAGTAATATATGCCTTAACATGTCTAATAATGTTTCCTAATCAGTTTAGATGTCAAAATTTATGTTACATATGCTTAAAATGAATTTATGCGTAAAAAGGGCATTTTGGTCATTTTCCTAAGACATATAAACTACCTATCATACAACTACTTAAACGAAGTGACCATAAGGTATAACCTCGGAAGGTTATTCCCTATGCAACTATGGTCACATAACATGCTTGGTCGGATCCTAATGATCGACCAAACGGGCCGGGTTCGAAAGTCTAAGCGGTTGTTTAGACCGCTTATCTTACAACCCTATATAAGCACTAATCTAAGAGTGACGGGTTAAACATGCTAAAACATGTTTATCAAGGTTTAAAAACAAGTTTGATATCAAGACAAAGGGTCTTGATATCCAAAAGTAGTTTGGTTGCAAAACACGCATTTTGACCGAAACTACGACTCGTCACTATGCCTAAATAACTTGATAATCAGTAGGTATAGTCACTAGGGACCATAACCATCGTGATTACGCTCACGTTGCGAAGTTCAAACGAACTTCGTGTTGACCATAAACTGGTCAAAGCAGAAAGTCAAACAAAGTTTGACTTTCACGCTAAAAACGCGTAAAAGCACGAAAGAATACTTACAAAGGGTCCAAGCTAGGAGATTTGATCAAAAAATACTCAGGTATGACGTTTTAAACCCCAACTTAGAGTGAATTCAGATCAAATTGTGCCGAAAATGGAAGTGGGGGTTGGGTATTTATAGTTTTCGAACAACCGTTAGGATCGTTTCTTGCAAAACGTGCTTCGATCTTGTCCCTCCACTTGGGCCCATGGTATTTCTAAACAATGGGCACCTTAAAAACCATCAAATATAGCCCAACGTATGCCAAAACAATGTTCAAAACCATCAAAAACCAGCTGGATAGCCAGATTCAATGTTTATGACTGATGGGACTACGCCCCCCGCGTAAGAATAGGCTTGGGCTTACGCCCCAGGCCTAAGAGCTTTGACAGATTTGAAGTTTTAGCCCCTGCATGCCCAAAACTTGGTTTTCGATGCATTTTTGACACGTTTAAGCCCCGTTAACCTCATTTCAAGGCTCTAAAATGAAGTTAAAGTATAGGGAACTTGAAATATGATCAAAAAATCTCGGATGTCGGCTCATTAGGCCGTACGGTTGCGTTATTCGGTTAATTACGACGGAAGTCGTAACGAACGCAAAAACGATCCAAATTAAGCGATGAATGGAATTTTATCAAGCCAATCACTAAAACAAAATATTTTAATGATTACATAAATTTTTGGATGTCCAGATATATAATCAGAACGTAAGATATGCGCGAAAATGCAAACTTGTGCACTTTTTGACGCTTTTAGTCCTTGTTGATCAATAAAGTTTATTTTAGCATACCGAACCCCTCAAAGCCTATTTCTAAGCTATGTAAAGGACATTTATGGTATGTTTAACTTATGATCATGTTACGGAATGTTCATTATCATTCGATTCGGTATACTTTTGCAGTTTGACGCAAATAGTCCCTGCGATCGAATAAACTCAATTTCGCCACACCAAACCTTCCAAAACTTATTTCTAAGTTATGTAAAGGTTATTTAAGGTATGTTAAGCCTATATCACTATTCCGGAGTGTTTCTCGCATTAAACTGATTACGTTTACGCATCAGTTCGCGTATAACCTTCTTGAAAGCGATTTAGAGCTCGAAATCGAACAAGATTTGATATGTGCAAACGATACAAATATTTATACAAATCCCAAGTATGAAATACAATATTTCATTGGTTTGGTATTTGTTTGATGGTTGAAGTGACACAGGTGTCACAGTCTCCCCTACTTTAGGAAATTTCGTCCCGAAATTTAATTTTAGAGGAAACCTGTGAAGACAACTGTGATTGTTTCACTTTCGAATGAATCCCTCAAACCCTAAGTAAAACTCTGGGTCATGTTTGGATTCTTAGCAAAATTGTCAACTATCAAAGTGAAGTCTTTGTAGTAACAAAACATGGAGTTTCGAACTACGGACAGAAGA
The DNA here is from genome assembly GCA_030545235.1 of Helianthus tuberosus. Lineage (NCBI taxonomy): Eukaryota > Viridiplantae > Streptophyta > Magnoliopsida > Asterales > Asteraceae > Helianthus > Helianthus tuberosus. Next base: position 15,873 of record JARYGA010032990.1, on the reverse strand, counting down.
ACGTTTCTTATGAAGACTATCATAGGAAACTTGTGTGTGGAGAGTGTAAGATAAAATGACATTGGTCAAGGTCCAGGACTTCTAGTAACTTAAATAATGCTACGTTCACAATGTAATAAGGAACATTTATATATAGGAAGTACCAGCGGCGTATCCACCATGCCCTTTTTACATTGTTCTCGTTTCGTTATTCTCATCACTATAGGTCTTAACAGATGACAAAATTTGCTGTGGTTTCTGTGCACTGAATTCCATAATTATGTATGCATCCATAATTACGTAATTCCTTGCACAGTCCGCACAGTTCATTTCATAATGCGTAGGGGAAAAAGCAGTCGAATAAACATGAAGTGACTTGACTAGACCACCAACGGATGTTTTTAACTAGATCAACGAACGATCTTTTTAACTAGATCAACACATGATCTCCTTAACTAGACCATCATACGATCTCCTTAAATAAACCACTTTAAGGGATCTTTTCAGCTATATCATCACATGATATTTCTAACCAGACTTTTAAATCAATCTGTTTAATTAGACCACTCAAGAGGTCCAATTATAGAATACTACTTTTTAATCCAAGGGGCTTAACTATAACGTAGAAGCCCATTAAGGATTTAAGGTAGTACCTTTTGATATCCTACTATGAATCCCTCATATGGAGATATGGAAGATTCTACGAGGATTTGGATAGATCACATAAAAACACGAAACACATAAGAAAACACATAAGCACATAATCACATAATTTTTTAACTTGATCTTTAATTTGTTATCTTTGGACACGGGTATTTAAAGCACAACAGGAATCCAATCCGTGGATTTCATTTGGCACTTTAAACATAAGAATCTAACTATGGAGATAGAAAGATCTTAATAGGAATTCGGCTTTGTCCTTATTGAATCGTAATATACGTATTAAGGCATACGAATAATTCAATTAAGGGCTCCAATTTGAGCGATAATTATCCACAAAGATCTAATTGTGAAAATAAAAAGATCCTATATGGATTTTGGAATTTGAATAACAGGAGGTGTTTCGAAACCTTGCACTAAACGTGCTTAAGTCGATACACAAGGTAGAAAGTTCATGGGGTTGAGGTACTAGATATTCCAAGGCGACATATGAAGCATAATTTGGAGGTTGAGCAGCGACAGGATTTGCAATAGCTTTGCTTTGGACAACAAAGCGGCACATGTTAACCAAATGTCCCCATCGTCCACCGTGAGTACATTTGAAACAGGGTATTTGATTCGGATGATGACGGTTGCATAGATTGCACCAAGGAGCAGTTCCCTTATATGGCTTCATCTTTGAGGCGAGTTATGGTGATAGCTAATTCAACGGTCCTCTGGAATATGACGCCTATTTGTTGAGTGATTGTAGCACCTAGTCCGGACATTGTTGTTGCGATGAAGAGGCATCATGAAGATAATGAAAGATATGGGAGGAAACAAGTGAAATGATATCGAATAATCAAAAACAGAATGACAATGCATAGAAATTGCGATCATTTGTTTGTTACCTAAGGCAAACAAATGAGACGGTGATTAATCAAAGTAAATGGATCAATATAATGTATCACCAAAGACATGCTCGCCTCTAAGTGAACACTCACCCCAAGAGTTCCCAGGTAAGAGTGACTGGTCCGATACTGCGGATTTGTACGAACACTCTAGCCTTAGACAGAAAACTCAGGGTACAGGCATTCATTCTTCCAGTTTTCACGTGTTCACATTATTCAGACCCAAACTTTGACGAGATTTTGAAAATTAAGAGGGCACAAAGCAAAAATGAATAAAACTGGAAGGGTTCAAAACCTAGTAATCAATCATCCTAGAACAGATGATTAGCTTTCAAAGTGGATTTGAAATTTGTGTTCTTATTGTGGTTGTCACTTAAGGATAAGTGACGGTATTGTTTTAAGATCTAAACACAAGGATCTTGTGTTAGGGTCCTAGGAAGGTTATAGTCTAGGTCAAAGTATTACTAATAACCTAATTCCCTATAACCATTGTCTCTGATACCAACTTTTCTGTCACACCCCGACCAAGTAAAACAACAAAACGTGGCGGAAACGTCGGGGAGTGTCGTAACAGAATCATTGTTTCACAACCATGGATTAAATAATTTCGTTTTATTGAATTATTGAACTCGTTGTTTTATTACAAATCAAATAAATACAAATATTATCTTTCAAGTTTTAAAGTCGCTAAGGCACGAGTCCATCCTATGTATAGCATGCATCAACAGTCATCACATAACAGCACCTGAAACATGTGTAAAAATAGGTATGTCAGCATAAAAATGCATGTGAGATACATAGGTTTTATTATAATTAGGAATCATGACTTGTAAGTTTAGAGAAAAATATTTAATAAAAAAATAGTCATGAACCTTAAAATATTTTCTTTTATAAATCATATAACAAGTAATAAGAAAATCAGATTATATAAATAAATAATTAGGTAAAATGAGTTTGTATAAAATATATTGTTTGTAAAACAATATTTTGATAAAAAGGTTTATAGTATGTATATAAAAATATACTTTGTTTTTAAGAGAGTCGAATAAGTAATATATTAAAATATATTTCAGTTCCAAAATCGTTAAACAAATAGTATATTAAATATACTTTAGTCGTCAAAATAGTAATTTTCAGTAGTATATCAAAAGTATACTTTGGTTTTATTAATAACATATTAAACTATGCTTTGGTTTTATAAATAACATATTAAACTATGTTTTGGTTTTATAAATAACATATTTAAACTATGTTCTGGTTTTATAAATAACATATTAAACTATGTTTTGGTTTTATAAATAACATATCAAACTATGCTTTTGGTTTTGATAAATAACATATTAAACTATGTTTTAGTAATTAACAAAATATATGTTGTTTTGTACAATATCACATATGAGAGTATATCAAACTATACTTTTGGGAGTATAACAAAATATACAATAAAAATGTGATTTAAGAATTCAACCAAACCTAGTGCATCAAAATACACCTTTGAGACTATAGAAATACCACAAAGGCAATTCCTATTTGGATAAAATATCGGTTTCTAACATTCCATGACAACAGGAATGGGGTGTCAAATCCTATAGCGCTATATCATACTACCAATCGGTCTGGTGAACATAAAATAAGTACAATTCCAACAATTAATTTTATAATCTTTGAAAAATTAGTGTTTAAACCATAAATAATCATTCAGTTTGTCAAAAGATAAGTACTAACATGTATAATCAATTATACTTTGAAATCATGAACATAACAAATAGGTACACATGTTTCACCCCAAAACATTGACAACAGTAAAAGAGGGGACTATGTACTCACTTGAGAGTGCTTAGAAGTCTTGAACAACTACCAAGCAAGCTAGAGGGATCACGGAAATCAAACGGCACCTAATATAGGTAACTACATTAATAAACCGGACCTAAATCAGGAGATCGGATAGGATGAGGTTTCATAAACCAAATGAGTATTGGAACTCATATGATATGGTTTGACAAAGCCTACGTACTAAAATGAAACCTAACCTAAGTGCTTACGACCCAATACGACCCGTTTACGTAGCTTATGCTACTTTAACGCGTCGTTCGCGTAAAACGCGTTCGGACCGCCTAACTAGTCCTATGACAAGTAATATATGCCTTAACATGTCTAATAATGTTGCCTAATCAGTTTATATGTCAAAATATATGTTACATATGCTTAAAATGAATTTATGCGTAAAAAGGGCATTTTGGTCATTTTCCTAAGGCATATAAACTTCCTATCATACAACTACTTAAACGAAGTGACCATAAGGTATAGCCTCAGAAGGTTATTCCCTATGCAACTATGGTTACAGAACATGCTTGGTCAGATCCTAATGATCGACCAAACGGGTCGGGTTCGAAAGTCTAAGCGGTTGTTTAGACCGCTTATCTTACGACCCTATATAAGCACTAATCTAAGAGTGACAAGTTAAACATGCTAAAACATGTTTAACAAGGTTTAAAAACAAGTTTGATATCAAGACCCGACAAAGGGTCTTGATACCCAAAAGTAGTTTGGTTGCAAAATACGCAAGAATACGCATTTCGACCGAAACTACGACTCGTCACTATGCCTAAATAACGTGGTAATCAGTAGGTATAGTCACTAGGGACCATAACCATCGTGATTACGCTCACGTTGCGAAGTTCAAATGAACTTCGTGTTGACCATAAATTGGTCAAAGAAGAAAGTCAAACAAAGTTTGACTTTCATGCTAAAAACACGTAAAAGCACGAAAGAATACTTACAAAGGGTCCAAGCTAGGAGATTTGATCAAAAAATACTCAGGTATGAGGTTTAAAACCCCGACTTAGAGTGAATTTAGATCAAATTGTGCAGAAAATGGAAGTGGGGGTTGGGTATTTATAGTTTTCGGAGAACCGTTAGGATCGTTCCTCGCAAAACGTGCTTCGATCTTGGCCCTCCACTTGGGCCCATGGTATTTCTAAACAATAGGCACCTTAAAAACCATCAAATATAGCCCAAGGTATGCCAAAACAATGTTCAAAACCATCAAAATCCAGCTGGATAGCCAGATTCAATGTTTCTGTCTGATGGGACTACGCCCCCCGCATAAGAATAGGCTTGGGCTAACGCCCCAGGCCTAAGAACTTTGACAAATTTGCAGTTTTAGCCCCTGCATGCCCAAAACTTGGTTTTCGATGCATTTTTGACACGTTTAAGCACGGTTAACCTCCGTCCAAGGCTCTAAAAAGAATTTAAAGTATAGGGAACTTGAAATATGCTCAAAAACATCTCGGATGTTGGCTCATTTGGTCGTACGGTTGCGTTATTCGGTTAAATACGACGGAAGTCGTAACGAACGCAAAAACGATCCAAATTAAGCGACGAATGGAATTTTATCAAGCCAATCACTAAAACAAAATATTTTAATGATTACATAAATTTTTGGATGTCCGGATATATTCAGAATGTAAGATATTCACGAAAATGCAAACTTGTGCACTTTTTGACGCTTTTAGTCCCTGTTGATCAATAAAGTTTATTTTAGCATACCAAACCCCTCAAAGCCTATTTCTAAGCTATGTAAAGGACATTTATGGTATGTTTAACTTTTGTTCATGTTCCAGAATGTTTCGTTATCATTCGATTCGGTATACTTTTGCAGTTTGACGCAAATAGTCCCTGCGATCGAATAAACTCAATTTCGCCACACCAAACCTTCCAAAACTTATTTATAAGTTATGTAAAGGTTATTTAAGGTATGTTAAGCCTATATCATTATTCCGAAGTGTTGTCGCATTAAAATGATTACGTTTACGCATCAGTTCGCGTATAACCTTCTAGAAAGTGATTTAGAGCTCGAAATCGAACAAGATTTGATATGTGCAAACGATACACATATTTATACAATTCCCAAGTATGAAATACAATATTTCATTGGTTTGGTATTTGTTTGATGGTTGAAGTGACTGTCACATTTCTACTTTTAAATATTACACAACCAGTCCCTGCAAGTTCTATACTTTCAAAAATTGCATAACTTACCCCATAATTATTAAATAACCAAGTTATATTAAAAGAAAATTAATATTCTAGTTTAAACTAACTATGTTAGTTTACTAACTTTAATATCTAACGAGATTAACTCATTTATTAATAAAACTAAACTTTTAATAACAAAATTAATTAATTTAATTATTTTAAATAATTTGAATAATGACCATATTTGTAACGAATAAAAATATTTAAACGTTTATTCGTTTCACAAAGCTTTCGAGTTTCGATATTTAGGATCCGAATCTCATCATTTTAATAGTTTCAACTAGTTTAACGAGTATCAAGTGTAGATAAAAATGGAATCAAGAATCCTATAATAATATTTCGTTCAAACGAGAAACCGATTAACAGTTGTACATAAAATGAATACACCAAAATAGTTTTGTTTTCATTATGATCAATAGTCTCGAATTACAAGCGGAACGAAAGTAGGTTACAAAGAGAGTACAAGCGTCCAAATATGGAAAGTACAACATGACTTGCTAAAATAAGAAAGTGTGGAAATGCGGAGCGTTACAGTCTCCCCTCCTTTAGGGAATTTCATCCCGAAATTTAGGAAGAAGTAGCTAAAAGATATGGATACTTCGTCTTCATGTCACTCTTGAGTTCCCAAGTGAATTCGGCGCCACGTTTTCCTTCCCATCGGACCTTGACGATAGGAATTTTACTGCGCCTCAATATTTTGACTCCTTGGTCCATGATTTCGACGGGTTTTTCCACAAAATGCAAGGTTTCGTTGACTTGAAGATCTTCGAGGGGAACTTGAAGTCCTTCTTCAGCGAGACACTTCTTTAGGTTTGAGACATGAAACATTGGATGAACGTTGTTGAGTTCTTAAGGTAAATCGATTCGATAAGCCACCTTGCCAATCCTTTCGAGTATCTTGAAAGGACCAACATAGCGAGGGGCAAGTTTTCCCTTTTAACCAAAATGAACCACTCCTTTCCAAGGAGATACTTTGAGTAGAACATGGTCACCAACGTTAAACTCTAATTGTTTACGTCTCTTGTCAGCATAGCTCTTTTGTCGAATTCAAGCCTTGAGTAGATTATCACGGATTTGAAGGATCATATCCGTTGTTTCTTGTATGATCTCAGGACCAGTAAATTGTTTGTCACCAATCTCGTGCCAGCTTAAAGGAGATCGACATTTGCGACCATACAAAGCTTCAAAAGGAGCCATTTGAATACTGGAGTGGTAGCTATTATTGTACGAGAATTCGATCAATGGTAAATGCACATCCCAACTACCACCAAAGTCGATGACACAAGAACGGAGCATGTCATCTAAGCTTTGGATAGTACGTTCGGTCTGGCCATCCGTTTGAGGATGAAAGGCCGTACTGAGATTCAAATTAGAACCCATAGCGGACCAGAAAGTTTGCCAAAGACGCGAAGTGAAATGACCATCACGATCGGAAATGATATCGAGAGGAATACCATGACGGCATATGATTTCATCAGTGTAGAGTCGAGCAAGTCGTTCAACCTTGAAATCTTCACGAATAGGAAGGAAATGAGTGGTTTTGGTCAAACGATCGATAATCACCCAAATGCTATCGTTACCAGAAGGTGTACGAGGAAGTTTGGTTATGAAGTCCATAGTGATGCTATCCCATTTCCTAACGGGGATTTCAGGTTGTTCGAGTAGACCAGAAGGTTGTTGATGCTCGGCTTTGACTTTCGAACAGGTAAGGCACTTAGAAACGTACGTAGCAATGTCTCTCTTCATACCAGGCCACCAATAGGATGTACGAAGATTCTGGTACATCTTGTCCGCACCAGGATGAATTGAGTACTTGGATTTGTGTGCCTCATTCATGATGAGTTCACGAAGATTGTCGCGATCTGGAACCCAGATGCGATCAAGACAGTATTGAAGACCATCGGATTTAGTCACAAGTTGATCTTCAGTAGCACCATGTATTTCCACGAATAAAGTTCCTTCGTTGGCTGACGAGTATTGAGCTTCACGAATCCAAGTGTGAAGATCGCTAGAGACATTAAAGCAACGAATACTACTACCTTGAGACTTACGACTGAGTGCATCGGCCACGACATTCACTTTACCAGGGTGATAGCAAATCTCACAGTCGTAGTCATTAAATAATTCCACCCAACGGCGTTGTCGCATATTAAGCTCTTTTTGGTTAAAGATATGTTATAGGCTCTTATGGTCAGTGAAAACCACACACTTTGTACCATATAGGTAGTGTCTCCAAATCTTTAACGCAAAAACCATTGCGCCAAGCTCGAGGTCGTGGGTAGTATAGTTTTTCTCATGTATTTTGAGTTGACGAGAGGTGTAAGCGATGACCTTGTCTCGTTGCATGAGAACGCAACCAAGACCACAATTCGAGGCATCACAATATACCACGAAGTCATCATTCCCATTAGGAAGGGCGAGAATAGGAGCGTTACAAAGCAAATCCTTGAGGGTTTGAAAAGATTCCTCTTGCTCAGGACCCCAAGCAAAAGGTTTCTCTTTTTTAGTCAACGAAGTGAGAGGAAAGGCGATCTTTGAAAAGTTTGAGATGAATCGGCGGTAATAACCCGCCAATCCTAAGAAAGAACGGATTTCAGAAGGGTTTCTAGGCGCGGTCCAATTCTTCACTGCTTCGATTTGGGAAGGATCAACATGGATTCCTTTTTCACTAACGACGTGCCCAAGGAATTGGACTTCTTTGATCCAGAACTCGCATTTGGAAAACTTTGCGTAAAGACATTCGGTACGTAAAAGCTAGAGTATAAGACGTAGATGACTCTCGTGATCGGCTTGAGATTTAGAATAAATAAGAATGTCATCAATGAAGACGATCACAAAACGGTCCAAATAAGGTTTACAAACGCGATTCTTGAGATCCATGAACACAGCAGGCGCGTTAGTCAAGCCAAAAGGCATAACTACAAACTCGTAGTGTCAATAGCGAGTGCGAAAAGCAGTTTTGGGAATGTCCTCTTCGAGAACTGGTGATAACCAGATCGAAGGTCGATCTTAGAGAAGCAAGTAGCTCCTTGGAGTTGGTCAAAGAGATCATCAATACGCGAAAGAGGATAACGATTCTTGATTCTGAGTTTATTAAGCTCACGATAGCCGATACACATGCGAAACGAGCCATCCTTCTTCTTGACAAAAAGCACAGGAGCACCCTAAGGTGAGGTACATGGACGAATGAATCCCTTCTCGTGGAGTTCTTGGAGTTGACTAGATAATTCTTGCATTTCAGAAGGTGCAAGATGGTACGGAGCTTTCGCAACAGGAGTCGAACCAGGTAGGAGGTCAATATGAAAATCGACAGATCGAGGTGGAGGAGGACCAGGAAGATCTTCTGGAAAGATGTCAGGGAAGTCGCGCACCACTGGAACATCATTTATGCTCTTTCCCTTGCCCTTTTCTTCCACAATGTGGGCTGAAAAGGAAAAGTACGGTTTACGTAAATATTTGTTCGCTTGTGTGCAGGACATTAACCTTAGTCCTTTTGAAGGTCGGTCTCCATAGACGTGCAAAGTGTCACCAGATGGAAGAGGTAGACGAACATACTTCTCGTAGCAAGCAATTTCAGAATGGTTTTCACAAAGCCAATCCATGCCTACAATGATGTCGAAACTACCCAATTGCATGGGTATAAGGTCGATAGTGAAGGTATGATCATTAAGAGTGAGAAGACAATCACGAAGAACGGAATCGACTAAAACAGATTTGCCATTGGCAACTTCGACAGGGAATGACTTAGGCAATTTAGAGCGTGTAACATTTAACAAGGGTTCAAATTCAACGGACACAAAGCTTTTGTCCGCACCAGTATCAAATATCAATGAAGCATAAAGGTTGTTAACAAGAAACGTACCATTAACGACTTCATTGTCATTACGTGATTGGTTCGCATTGATGTTGAAAGCTCGACCTCTAGCAGGTTGTTGTTGTTCCTGGTTCCATTGCGGGCATTGAGGACGAAAATGATTGGTGTCACCACATTTGAAACAGGCTCTGACTGGTTTGGCGTTTTGAAGAGCGGGTAGAGCTTATTGGGCTTGTGGTTGTGGATTGTTACGACAATGAGTGGTATTATGCCCATAACGGTTACAAATGGTACAGTGGTGACAATTGACATTGGTTGGGTGATGATAGTTACAAGTGGTACATTTAGGATGAGGTCCGACGTACGACTTTTGAGTGTTAATGGGAGCAATAGGGTTTGGGTTTGAAGCTGGTACAATCGCGTTGCAAACAGGGTTCTGATACTTTCGCTTCTTTCCCCTATTGCCACTCGACTGTTGGGTAATTTGGTTGGCTGGTTTGGATGAAACAGGTTTTGCAGCTTGTTTATCGCGAATGCGATTATTGTTCAAGGAAGTGGCCAAACGATAAACGGTTTCAATATTGTCGAGTTTGACTTCCTCGATCGCATCGCGCATGCCAGAAGGTAACCCATTGATGTATTTCCTTATCTTACGGTCGGTGGTCAAGACGAGGTGGGGTACAATGAAGCTAAGTTGTTTGAAGTGGGTAGTATAGGCTTGGTTATCATCATCAACTTGCTTTAGAGCCCAGAACTCTTCTTCCAACTTTTGTTGCTCATGCGGCGGGAAAAATTCTTCCATCATAAGTGTCTTAACTTCTTCCTAAGGTAAGGCATAAGCAACTTCGTTAGAACAAAGATTCCTTTCGTTTGTCCACCATTCGAGAGCTTGGGCTTGGAATACCCCAGTCATACTACGTGTTTTGAGCTCTTCGGGGCATTCACTATTGATAAACGTGACTTCTATGTTGTCAAACCACTCGAGCATAGCAGTCACCCCATCGTTACCAGTGAATGGTTTGGGCTTCCAAGACGAAAAGTGCTTATAGTTAAAAGACACAGGCTTGCGTGTCAACCTTTGTATCAACGGAGGAGTTTGGAGTATCAGAAGCTCGAAGCTCAGTGACGATCTTAGGGATGATACGCGCAATTTGATTGGCCATGAATGCCATCATCTTCTTTTGAGAGCTGGTCTTTGACTTCTTAGTCGAGTTGGAGAGATGAAAAGTGTAGGATCGATATTCGACCTGAATGAGTCGGTCTGAGTCAAATCAAAGCTACTAGAGAGGCGGAAACAAACTAGTAACTGAGAATCGATGTTAGAATGTGAGTAGAAGCAGAGAAATACACTTTAAAATGGTTTTCCATTGATTTTAGACGATAATACACGGTGAGAAACTGACAGCACTTCGTTACAGACTTCACCAATTCGTGCCAAATGAAAAACCCAACTCTCCTATTTATAGGAGATCCATTTCGTACGAAACCACATGAACCATTCCGCATGAAATGGAAAACTCCATTTCGTGCGAAATGGCCTAACAACCCATTTCGTACGAAATGGTTACAAACACAAAATAACTTTAACTTTACACCTGTTACAAACTACAGACATGACCTAGACTGTTGACATAGGCGATAGACATCGTGTATCAACAAACTCCCCCTTGGATATTGCTGGAATCTTTAGTCAGGTTGTCTTCAGCACTTTCTTCATAGAGACTTAAACTTTTCTTCCCTTTGCTTAGGCTTTTTCAGCAACAACTTCCTAAGCTTTTCATTCTCTTCGACAACTCTCTTTTCCTCTTCAGCCATCCTTTGCACAACAGTATTTCTTAAAATATTGTCTTTTTCTTCACGTGCCTTTCTTTCTTTCTCAGCTTTCAGAGCTTCTTCTTTCTCAATCTTTCTCCACTTAGTCAACCATGCATTCTCAGAGTTAATTCCTTTCTGAAAGCAGATAGTTACAACTTTCTGAAACTGGATTGCTTGATCTTTGTCTTCAGCTTTGAACCCAATCTTGTTAATGAACAAACATTCTATATCTTTCACTGAGCAATTTACTAACCACAATGGATCATACACATAGATATGTCTAACTTCATTTTCCACTCTGTATGTGATCACAGCTTCAGTTGTCAAGCAGCTGTATACCCAACATAAGAATCCTTTATGGAAATCTTGCTCCATCTTCGGCAGTGGAATGTTCTTTATCACTTTGGGATTCTTTATCTGTAAGATTGTCTCTTCAACACCTGTTACTGGATCCACCCTCTTCACTTTCTTCGGTTGGTGTGGCTTCCAGTGTTTAAAATCTTTGAAAGCTTCAAACTTCATCAGACCCCATGTTGTCATATCACGTTCTCTAACAGGATAATTCAACGTTCTGACTTTTGGAAATTCTTCAACGTCCCACCATGGTAAAGACATGATATCCTGAATATATGCAAATTACTGAACTCCATACTCTCTTCTGATCGCATAAGCATTCACCTGTGGCAAATACCCCCAGCTGATAATGTCACCAAGAGAAACTTCTATATCTGAAGAGGTATGGTCCCAATTCCTTGCCTACATGGCAAGGACCACACCACTTTTTAATCCTACACGGCGTCTGCATCAGCAAGCGAATCCAGAAGCTTCTAGAAGCTTTTGGAATACGCCAAGGTGGCACCAAAGATGCTCCCTCCGACATAAAGGACAATACGTGTCACCACCCATTGAGCGCCATGTAGACCTGCAGCAAATCAAGGAGCAGACCGACAGTACCAGTATGACGTCTCCAGGATGGATAAATATAGGCGCGCCACGTGTACCACTACACTGACCACAGCAGAGGAGACCAAGAGGATATTCCCATTGGTCGGACAGCTGGCGCCCTATACCAGCTGGCGAGGATACTCCTCCCTCTCTCACCCTCCGGCTATAAATAGGACCCTTCATCATCCAGGTTGATCCATTCTATTCTCCACTCTCTCACTCTTAACACATACTGTTTTATCTCCTCAGAACATAACTTATTCTCACGCCGGAGCCTGGTTAAGAGGGAAACCCCCATATTCCCCTCTTAACGAGCTAACGGTGTTGCTGTTTTGCAGGACCCGTCGTTTGGCGAGTAACGAAGGAGATTGAATCCCATAAAAGAGACGAACCGGCTAGTTTCACCCCAGGTGATAACCAGTGTTTCATCATTGGCGCCCACCGCAGTTTTTGCAAACCTTTTTTGTCTCCTTTTCGTTTGAAACACTCTTCAAAATGACTGAAACAAACCCTTCCCACCAGGTGGACGGAGAAGTTTCTTCTTTTGAGCTCATTTCGGACACCGCGCACGTCCAAAGGGGCCAAAGGAACGAAATCATCCAAGAAGGACAAATGAACAACGATTTTCCTAGTATCTTTGGAAGTGCATCCAGGGTTGTTAGCCAAACCACAACAGGAGCCACTTTCCAACCTCCGCCTAGGATCATCACCCAGACTACGAATGGAGCCACTTTCCAACCTCCGTTTGGGGTAGTCCAACAAACACCCCCACCAGTGCAAACACCAAGCCATGGAGCTGGCCCCTCAGCTCCATCGGAACAAGCACAACTGAACTTTTCTGCACTTTTAGGGCTACCCAAAGGAAAAACTCTGGCTTCCTGGTATGCCGAACAAATGGCGTCTATAAATCTTGTTTATACACAACTCAGCGCGCAACAAGCTTTGCTCCAAGCACAAGCCAACCAGCCCGCATTTGTTACCCCACCGCAAAGGTCTCTGAGTATGCAAACAACTCAGCAGACCAATGCATGGAACTTGCGTCCAGAAAAAGGACCTGTGCCAAACATCAGAAAACCAAGTGCGCAGGACACGCGCGACACTTACGGTGAAACGGAAAGCAATTACGTACAATATTCTCACCCACCAAGGAAGCCAATACAAAGTCGTTTAGGTCCGCGCAACATAAACGACGAGCTTGATAACTACAAAGAGGAAGACGACGAGACATACAAGGAGAGCACAGTGTTCAGCAGATTGCCACCAGAACATGAAGCATACAAACCTCACAAGCGCGCAGGTTATAACCCAAAAGCATAGCATGATTACACCTTGAGCTATCGTCCAGACGACATGGCTGAAAATTCAAAATTCATCAAAGAGATTGCCACAACCGCTATCAAGAAAACGAAGCTGCCACACAACGTGGGCAAATACAACGGCTTGACAGATCCGGATGATCACCTCCAAGTCTTTAACGGTGCTGGAGCAACAGGTGGATGGAATTTACCAACTTGGTGCCATCTCTTCGCTCAAACCTTCATCGGCGCAGCGTGCGTTTGGTTTGACAGCCTACCAGCAGGAAGAATCAAGTCATGGATCGATTTCCGAGACAAGTTCCTTGCGCACTTCTCCCAACAGCGCAGGCATACTAGAGATCCGGCAGACTGTCTGAATATATGGAGAAAGGACCATGAAAGCGTGGAAGATTTCATTACGAGGTATAATAAAGAATGCTTGGAGATTGGCGATGTGGGTGAGAAGATGATGCGCGCACATTTTATGAGGGCAGTAAAGTGCGACGACTTGATTAAGCGAGTGAAGGGAAGAGATGGAGGCCCCAAGGATTGGGAAACCTTCATTGAGGCAGCAAAAACCATTGCGCAAACCGACAAACAGTTGCCCAGTGATGACAACCGTCAGCGCGGGTACAACCATAACGACCGGCATAACAAGAAGGGCAGAGGCCAACCATGGAGAGCATCCGGTCACAGAGAAAGAAGCCCAGCAAAGGAGGATGCGCGTCATACAATCAATCAGATAGACAATCGAAAAGAAGTGAAAAGAGAAAACAGAGAAAAACAGTGGACACCCCTAACAAAAACCCCTTCGGAAGTCTTGTCAACTGAGAACCACCAGTTCAAGCCACCGCTACAAATGCGAAACAAGAGGGGCCAAGACCTAAACCTTTTCTGCGAGTTTCATAAAGACACAGGCCACTTAACCGACGACTGCTTCAGCCTTAAGCAGGAGATCGAAAGGGCCTTAAGAGACGGAAAGCTCACTCATCTGATAAAAGGTGGAAAGCGTGACTACCGCCAGATTCAAAGAAGAGAAGAAGGGCCGGATAACAAAAAACTCCGGAAATTAGAAACCCACATGGTTCAAGGAGGTCCACGAAAGCCAAGGAAAAATTATAACAAGCGCACACAAGATGACTCTTGGCGCGAGAGACAAGTTGTTTTCCCTGTGGTAAGAGGAGGTCCGAGAGAACGAAGGCCCATAGTCATATCCGGTGTAATTGATCACTACCAAACTGATTACATCTTCATAGATCCAGGGAGCACTGCAGATATCATCTACGAACAATGTTTTAATCAATTTGACCAAGAGGACAAAGCGCGCCTGGAACCGGTAGACTACCCGCTGACCGGTTTCTATAATGAAGCCGTTTTTCCTCTAGGCCAGATATCATTCCCAGTGCTGTTATCAGATGGAAGAAATTCAAAGAGGTTACGTTCATGGTACTACCAGCGCACTCAAGACATGACATTCTGTTGGGAAGAGAATCTCAAGGAGACTTCAGCATAATTTGCTCTGGCCCACACTCAGCCGTGGGATTCCCAACAGAGACAGGGGTAGCACTGATCTATGCAAGCAAAGAAGTCTTGGCAACAGACGAAATCAGGCCAGCAAAGGCAAGTAAATCTGTACCACGCGCAGAGGCTGAAAAGTGGGTGTTAAACAGCAAATACCCAGAACAACCGATCACCTTAGGCCCCGCAATGTCTGATCTTACGCGCGCAGCGTTAAAAAAGTTGCTATTCGAAAACATGGATGTGTTCGCCTAGACACCGGCTGACATGACCGGTGTTCCACGGCATATAGCAGAACACAGACTTAACGTCTCAGAGGCCGCCACACCTGTAGTACACGGCAAACGTCATTTAGGAGACATAAAGTATGATGCTATGAAAGAACAAGTCACGGAGCTGCTGAATGCAGGCATCATCAGAGAAGTCCGGTACCAAACTTGGGTGGTGAGCCCCGTCATGGTGCAAAAAGGGAATGGCAGTTGGAGGATGTGTGTAGATTACAAGGATCTAAACAAGGCTTGTCCACGCGACTGTTATGCCTTACCAGACATCGATGAAAAGATTGATTCGCTGGCAACATTCTGATGGAAATGTTTCCTTGACTATTACAAGGGGTACCACCAGGTACAGATGGCTGTGCAAGATGAAGACAAAACCGCATTCCGCACACCGACAGGGCTAAACTGCTACACCAAGATGCCTTTAGGTCTAAAGAATGCGGGCGCGACCTATCAGAGACTGATGAATGAAACGTTCCACGATGCTATCGGAAAATACATCGAAGTGTATACGGATGACCTAGTCATCATGAGCAAAGAAGAGAATACGATGCTGATGAACATCCAAAAAACGTTCGACACATTGCGCGGAGTAAGTATCAAGCTAAACCCAGCGAAATGATCTTTCGGCATGGAAGAAG